>LJIJ01001408.1:0-45698 GCA_001718145.1 Orchesella cincta
AAGAGAAAGAGAGAGATAGCCCAACAATTATCATCAAACAGTGAGCGATTACAAGCCATCCTGCTGAACCTGGTTGTAGTAACGGTTCAAAATTTGAACTGACGGTAAAACCGGATGGAATTATTTGCAGTTTCGGGTTCTGTTGATTCAACGTGTATAGACTGGATGTAGCGTCGCAAGCAGTATTGAGAAGTACTACAGAAAATCTCCAGCACAACACACTGCAAATCACCGGCTGAATCAATCACAAGCCAAAGAGCCAAAATACTAATAAAGCATAAGCCATAATGGATGGAATTGACTAAAATGAATTTCCCAGTCAGAATTGGAAAAAATAGCCAAATGTTTCAGGCTACATTGGTGCTAACCAAAATATCATAACGTAATGTTGTGGATTCAATGTCGGAAAGCTCATTCCACACAGCAGTAATAATTTTTACTAAATAATCTGCTGCTTCCCGTTTGAAATTATATGAGATTTCTGCTCCCTAAAATAATAACAGGTAGAATTACGACTCTTACTTCGTTTGCAAATAATATTTGAATAGATCTTACCTGTAAAAGTTACTTCTCCAAACCTCACAAAAAGATTGAAAGCTTCTTTAGGTTTTCCTTCCGGACGAACAAAACCCCTTTTGTGAAGACGTAAACTGTGCCGGCAAATGCAAACAATAAGGCCTTCCAAATTTACAACTAGACTCACAATTTTTGCTGGTCACGTAGGAGTTGCAGCCATAAATTTAGCACGTAGATGGCATACAACCACTATTTTTTGATGCTGACAATATTCAACTTAGACGTGCTGCACAATATAAGTTTTTTTATTTAGAGTGAAAGTTTTAGAGGCCATGTTCCCATCAAATGTTGAAGATGGTAATTGGATCTTTATAAAACTGAACAGATTTTCACGCGAAAAGCATTTTTCTCGTTGGTGTTAATTTAAGATAACAAGTAGATTTAATTGATATGGTATGCCATTTTTAAAACGTTGAACCAGGGCTGCCAATTAAACTGAAAGCAACACTTTCTCTTCCAAGTGAGTGAGTAGATCATCAAACTAAAATGTAATTTTCAATACATGCTCCATGTTATTTCAAAAATCTTAACTTAAACATCGGATATAGAAATGAAGCAAAAATGTTCTGAATGGTTCACGGTTTTCTCTCCTTACAACTATTTTTTGCTTAACGGATAGCAATACTTTTCACACGTATTATGAGTCAAATCGAACCAAATCTCATCGCATCACTTCAGGGCTTCTATACTTGTAACCTCTTTCAAACCGAAAACGAATCGACTGTGTGCATTTCAGAAATCAGGAATATGTTCTAAAATGGCGTGAAAAACTGGAGTCAATACTGTTTTCATTAGTTTTTTGCGCCATAGCTGCCATAGGATTGATAAGTACTCCTTAAGCCATTAACAGCAGAAAATGCACGATCAATCAACATTAAATGCCCTTGTTTTTCCTGACTACACGCGGAACAAAGCTGACTTGTTCTGCAATAAATGTACATAAAAGCCTTGAATGTTTGACTGATAAACGTCACCGTATTTTGAATAATTTGGTATTGTGGATTGATATTCTGTAAATCTGATAACATTCTTTCGCTCTGAAAACATTATGAACATTTTTGATGAAATTGACACCCGAACTGGATTCAACATAACGAAGATTGTCTTAAGCACTTAATTTCAACAAAATCTGATGAAATTTTTTTCGAGCTCATAACTTTCGAAGCGAGCAAGCAGTTTGACAGACACAATGTTCGACGGAGCGTCAGCTTTTAATGAATCCTGTGATTATGACTTTCAATGATTTCCCCCACTGTCGTAATCCGACATACATATTAAATGTAATAATATTCCAATATTTTCCTGTCCGCTTACCGTAAAACCGTCTGAACTTAGCTTTCTCTTAAAATCAAATACCACTTGTACTTTCAAATGAAAAGTATCACAAATATGTGAATGACATTGATTATCTGGGATTTATTAAACATCTTCACATGTCAAAATCAGTCGCAAATGTATTCCAGTTGTATTCATGATTCTGTTTTACACGGAATTTAGCCGCTGCTTTCAGAAAGTTTTTATAAATTGATATGCAAGGATAGTTCTAAAATCATAAACTAAAAATCATAGCCAGTGCGACCCCATACTTCACACGTATTATTTTTCCTTAAAGGGCATTGTGGCATGCAAAATTTTCATCCAAATCGGAGCTTAACCAACTCCCGTAGTTTCCTCGTTAAGAAACTTAGCTAGAAAAATAAATTTCTCCATGTCTTATGTTTACTATAAATATAAAGCATAGCAGTGCAGCTTTACGATAGGTATGTGATTTTTATGCTTTTGAACGTTTTGCCAGCAATCAATGGCATAAAAGACATGCTTGGCTTAATTTGAAACTTACATGTATGACATAATGCGTTTAGAAAAAGCAAGTTTAAATTCCTTGTGTATTTGGTGGAACTCTTTGAAATGGGGGGATACTTCCGGGTGTTGTAACGTAACTCCCAATTTATTTAGATTTATGAAACGCTAAAGCATAAAGAACAAGTAAGAATTATTCTATCAGTTTAGGACCAAATTTTATTGCCAATTTTTAACATCTTTCGGTTTGAACATCTTATTCTCCCTTCTTTTTCGTTACAAAACAGGATCAGACAACATCTTTTAGTAATACATAATGGCTCTATTGTCCACTAATTTTAATTTTGTAGAGAGGCAGTTAATTAATATTGTGAATTCTGGCTTACAAGAACTTCTTTAATAAATTAAAAATGTTCAAAATAGCCTTTTTTGTATATGAATAATGTTAAATCAAATTAAATGCGAACATGAATAAAAATATAATGTATGTGTAATGAAAAATGAACTTCTATCTGAAATTGATATTTCTTGTTTTTCATTGTTTTATTAAATTGTTTTATGTCAAAATAAATCTAATTCGTCAATCTGAGGCGGCAGAACTCTTGACTCTAAAGATTTATCTTTGGAGTCAAGAGATCGCTGATGTACTGTGGACTCCATGGAGTATGAAGTAACACTTAACTACGAGATAAATGGTTGGCAAAGAATTCCAGATGTGGTGGTTGGAGACACCCTCGTAGTTGAAACTTTGGTAATTCAATGGGCTTAGATTACTGCGGCAACACTGTTTGTCATTCTCATCTTTCTGGATCTAGATCGAAGGGAGGAAATCATGTTTGTTATGAACCAACTCCTCATTTGAGTAATTCCAGCAGCTACTTGAAAGTCGATTACCTCTCAAAATTTATTTCAGTTAAAACTTATGCTAATATTATAGTCACACATAGCCACAAAAAGGGTAAATTGCCCAATATTTCTTGACAACCGGTTCCTCGACCAGTGTAAGCAAAAAATTCGGCTGAAAATTTGTACTATACAGCTTCCTGATGCATGGAAAAATACAATTGTTAAGAATTTGATATTTACCGTTAGCCAGTAAATGGATTGTGGTCTTATGGTTAACATTTTTTAAAAAAACCCCCCCCGAATACTTGTACTTGTAGCTGCATTGAAGATGTCTTCTATATCCTGTATAAACAGTGCAAAGAAGAATCGGGCTTTGTCAACTCCCCTGGAGGATTCCTTCTGCTAATCAAATCGTTTACTCCGGCCCAGCGTTCGTTCTTACGCGCATTGTGGCCTTTACTGGTAAAATCTTTAAAATATTTCCGAATGTATTTGGCGCTGACTTCTACTCCGTTTAGCCGGTTCCACAAGCTTCTTATGATTCTATGCGAATCCAAACGCCCTAACGAAGTCGACAAAAGGCAGGTGCAGTTTCGTTTCTTCATTCTTCGTTTGGAAATTTGGCGGATGGCTTCCAATGTGAAATATGGATCTACATACCCGTCTCTTTGCGAAACCCAGCTTGAGATTCGGCAGCACGCCGCTAGTCTCTGCCCACTCTTCTAGACGCGTTACATAATACTAGTAAAACGCTTCAGAATGGTGTTGATAAGCGAGATACCCCGGTAGTTTTTTGGGATCATTTGGGTCGCCCTTTCTTATATAAGCATGACGACTTCTATGTCTATCAATCCTTGGGGAATACATTCTTCTGTCTGCATGCATTTGAAATAGGGATTTAATAATTTTAATCCAACGGTGAAGGGAGGCTTTTAAGAATTCATTTCTATGCCGTCAGTCCTGGACTCCTTGTTCGACTTAAGCTTTTGAGCGCTGCGTAAATCTCGTGTATGATATGTCAGGCATCAAGTTTGGGGTCAGATACGCTGTAGGTAGTAATTATCATGGATCTTGAAGGGATAATCAGTGTAGAAGGATTCCCATTTTGGCTTGTCAATCGGACATTCATTGCGAGTTTGAGCCTCTTTAGTAGCTTCACGGTAAGACCTGAATGTCTTTTTGGGTTGGCAGCTGTGGACAATTTGTATTTTGGATCCCCCCTTCATATAAGCCATTTTCTTTTGCATTAAAGCTTTTCGTAATTTTCCCTTGCTGCTGCACAGGCCTTACGGGTGCTCTTCAGTTATCTGTATTGTAATTTCTTGCATTTGCGTTTTGCCCGCGTAGCTTTTCTTTGCAGTCTTCTTAATATCACTATCACAACCATGGGGGGTTGGTTGTGGGAGGCCGTTTTACCAGGGCGGGTAACTGAACATCATGTTTGCACACTTCGGCATTGAATATGGCCTTGGTCCAATTGATTGTAACGACTGCTCGCCACTTATGCCTCGTGAGGTGTCTATACCATTGTTAGCAAGCTGGGGTTTTGTAAACGCCTCTACGTTCTCTTGAATCCACCTTAACTTTTAGGATCTTTCTAGGCTACAGTTTTTTTCGGGTGGCAGAATAATGTGCGTATTTGAAACTCGGCCAGTCGAGGAGAACAGCAGTGGTGTGTGATCTGTGGAACTAATTTCTGTCTATTGCAAAATCTCTGAATGATGAAGAACTTGAATGGTATCCAAATATAGTAAACGACGCTGCAGGCGGTCACTTCTCCATAAGTGGCTACTCTCCCTTCGGAATCGCGATGTACTGCACCCGTTCAGTGGGAGAGGTCCTAGTTCGCAAAAGCTTTTTGTTAGAGCCTTTGCACGTGAATTTCGGTCGAGATCGCGGGAGTTTCTGGGCTGTAAAATTCAGAGGTGCGCTGTTTGGCCATAGGTTTGGTCGTCGTATTTGCTATTCTAGCATTAAAATCGCCTCACTAAGACTTTGTCGCCTAAATTGAGGCGTAAATCCTAAATTGAAAGGGCTCCCGCAAACTGAGACGGGAGTGATATAATATCGTAATTTTGCTAGGAATTTAGGCAAGGTCTTAATATCATATTCGATCCAAGTCTCAGTTAGTCCTATTATGGACGCAGAAGCTATAATTGTTTTTTCGTTTTCATCCAATTCGGAAAGATTCCTAAAGCCGTGACAATTCCAGAAGAGGGCTTTTAATTGGCTGGATGATGGTAATAGTTTGGGGGAGATGTCGCTCTCGTTACTTGAAACTGTAGTATTTGGGGATAGTGCTATGTACAAGTTTTGCGTAGGGTGTGCGTGTGTGGGCCGGCCGAATCCCTATAAGGGAAGTTCGACATCCATCGTATCAATTTCCTTGTTGGAGAGGTAAGACGTCCAGTGACGTTCTTATCCTTCAATAACGATACTATATCGGTTCCATTCAAAGGTGACCTTTTTTCCCATTCGGATTTCCTTTTTCGCCTCATCTCTGAGTATCTTTCGCACTCTGCGAACTTCCGGCGGGTAATCTGGCCCGATAAATGTACCCGGGTTTGACTTTCTGTTATTGGTGAGGACGCGGAACCGATCATCTTGAGACAGGAAGTATGCCAGTATTGGACGTGGCGTTCCACTTACCGAGTACCGACCTAGCCTTCTTGCCGATTGACACACCTGAGTGAGTTTGAGTTGGTCTCTTATTATGGCGTTTACCCTCATAGCCGTGGTCTCATTTGTGTCACCGGCAGCTCGGAACTCCTATTTATCAATGAGGGTGTTCCTGTTAGCATTTTCCTTTCCAATCGTAGGATCCTATCAAAATTGGCCTCTGCAGGCCTACTTGTGTCTCACAAGTTCCGCTGTTGTCTGGCTAAGCATCGCCTTTCAGAAAAAACTTCGGTTTTTCTTGCTTAAGCTCTTCTATCTGGCCTTGCAGGAATGCCTGGTTAATCCTGGTAGTTTGCGGAAGATCACCCAATGTCCAATCTGACAAGCTGTTTGTGTAATGCCTTGTTTTCATTCGCCATTATCGTTGACAGCTTCTTCATATATGCTTTCATGTCCAGTTTCCTCTTCATCTTTGCTTTAACGGGGACCGTACATTTTCTTTTGTGTGCATTTTCCTCAGCTGATTTGCCGGTTTCGAAGTTCTGTACTATTTGGGACCGTAAGGGGGTCGGTTTTTTTCCGACATTGTTGCTGTTTTAAGGCCTTCTCAGTTGTTTTCTGGTACTGTTTTATGGGTTCCAGCACGTTGTCATCATATGACTGTGTGCTCAGGGGGTTATCATACACTTCGAAGTGTTATCTGCACTTAGTCATCATATAAGTGTGTGCTCAGGGGGCTGTCATACACTTCGGAGTGTTACCAGCACTTAGTCATCAAATGACTGTGTACTCCGGTATCTTCACACACTTAAGTATGTACTGGTCATCAAATGACCTAATTGTCCCTTTGCAGCGCTAGACTGGACTTGCACTGATCATCATATGATCGTATGTGCACAGGGACTACCATACACTACAGTACAATTCATGCACCGTTCATCACATGAACTATATGTGCTTCTTGGGTATCGAATAGACCTGCATTAGCTCATCATATGAACTTTTGTGCACACGGTCTTTGTATACTACGGTATGCGTCCAGCACATATGAATTATATGTGCGTATGTAAAGCACTAGTTCATCAAATGAACTGTGTGTGCTTGTGTGTGCTTAGCGCGTGAGGGATGCATAAAATAACATCGAGATGCAGACGGGGTATGCTCCATGAGGAATTTGTTCTAATGGTCCACGAATATTTTTTGAGTATGTATGCAAATGGATTGGTATGAGTTGACGTATGGCTTTCCGTATTTTAACGTACCTTCAGTAATATATCCACGATGGATTTAGGGCACTCACCATCCAAGGCAGGAGAACAAATATGAGAATCACGATACCTTTCCACATACAGCTCATTTGCATATGTCAAATTCCGCCTTGTGGACCGTGGTGTGAAAAAAGTGGACAATGATCCACACCTAACACAATTAAAAACCTGCAACTAAAACTAACTCATTCACTGCACTAGTTAGCAAAAATAGCCTATCGTGTTCCCCGTAAAAAACTGGTCCAGTGGAACCAGAATAGCACTTCCGCATGCACTTTGTACCCCGAAAATAGAAGCCTAAACGGGACCTTTGGAAAACACGTCTATCCTACAAAGAATCCAACAACTCTCGAAAGACGAAAAACAATACAACAATGCTTTTTAATATTTACCTTAGAACACATGAATAATAAGAAGGCGTTTTCTAACGGGGCTTGCTTCTGTTGTATTACTTCGTCTAGTATACATTCATGTAAATAGGTTGCAATGCTCTAAAATCTTAAGATTAAATTATTCAATTTAAATAAGACATTTAGGTACAAGTTTTAGGCTCTACGGTAATGATAAACAAAATATTTAAACTTTGGTAATACATATTTCAATTTGTTCAGTTATGGCATTGCTTGTTCGCTTATCAATACAAATATTTCTAACAAGCTTTTAAAAAATCTATTTGGTTGCCTGCCCTCAGCATGCAACTAGTACTGCTGTAGCCCAAACACCAAATTTGTTAATTAAAGTCCAAGATTGTTAGTCGTCGAAAATACATTAAGGTAAGGTAATTAAGGTAATTTTTAAGTAAGAGATAACCTAGAAATTTAATAATTTTACTTTAAAAACACGATATACTCTGTTATTAGTCATTTTTACGGAATATATACTCTGGTTAGATATGGTATTTATGTATGTAAGCCGTGTTGTATAATCTAGTTTAACGGTACCTTTTATATGTATAGATTTATCGTATATACAGGCATTCGACGGACGACAGCACAATGCTTCTTAAAATGTAGCTAAAATACAAATTTATATTATATAAATTGCTATAGTGGTTTTCTAAAAATTAAAAACCATATCGCTTATATGGCTTTCTGTAAAATTACTTATTTGATATTCCATACACGCGAATACATATCTATGCCTTAAAATCTCAAGAGACTGCAAAATTAAATCAATTCAAGCATTCACAAACAAGGCATACTTTTGACTCACATTTTTTATGAAGTAATTAGAATCTGGTTTATAGCTAAAAAGTCGTTTTGTTTGTATGTTCTTATTTTATTTTTAACAGTTTTTTGCAAACAGGGGCAGTAAATTGCAATTTCGTAAAAAAATCTTTTAATTAGTTTAGTTCTGTCTCCGCGCTCCGTTAGGCTGGCAGTTTCCTTTCACGCGCTAACGAATTGTTTCTTTTGCTGTGCTATTTATTAAATTAACCATGTGAATGGGAAGATACATCGGTTGGCGTCTTTATGGAAACGAAATGGGTGGAATTACAAACTGATTTTATGGTTAAGACAGACATATTCTTCGTTACTTACTAGACCGTAAGCATGGATTTGAACCAAATGTATTTATGTTCCATTAAAGAATTGAGATAGACTGACATGGGAACTTTCCACCAGGACATAATTTCAGAACATCATATGATGATCTTACGAATATTTCAAGCGCGAGCCGCAACAAGCTTGCTCGTCAACTTTATTGCAATTTAAATGTGATGGACATGAAGGCAACTACGATTGTTGCTTAGATTTTTTATATTTTAGCAAAGTATATTTAGAAATATACAATACGAACTAAAAACAAAAATTTAAACAAAAAATTAAGGTAGAAAAGATAGGTTTTAGACATGTTTGCATTTGCAGAAAAAATATTTTATTCCTAGTTTCATAAGGTATGTCTTGCACCATTTACTATGTTAGAAAACTTTGCAAAAATTACATTTAATAAATAAGTAGTACATTACATGAGCAAAACCTATATTTTGGTAGCATAAGATTACCTCCAGTATTAAGAGTAAGGTACTATATAATGCGGAAACTCCTGCAAAATTGAAGAAAAGTCAACATAATTTAATTTTCAATTTTCAATTTATTTGGAGACTCATCATATTTATATGGACATGACTTTAAAAACCGTTAGGTAAAACCAAATTCAGACAAGGTAGAGGTACCTGAAGTTTCATGTAACTGAAGAATCAATATCAGAATCATAATACATTTGCATGATATACTGCTTTGAGATACTTAAACTCAAATCTTAATTTCGGATCCAGTCGTTATTTAGTTCTTTAAAATATTGCAGGCAGGTTTGAAACTCGTGCTTTGCAGCTTTCCATTTAAGAACAAGTACATATTATTGAAAACCATCATAATTAAAATGCAGACACCTTTGGTATCTCGTGGGTATCGAATTCATAACAACCTTTGCAAATATTTTGTCCCTTACTTAATCAACTTAAACATAAAACAAGGGAAGTGGGTTCAAGAAACCAATTATAAGAAATTATTACCGTTGGTAATAATCAAGTTTGTCATATTTGGAATCGCGTATGGACTTGCGGGATTTTTTATTTTACAGTCCCACCACGAAAAAATCCGAATTTTTACTCTGAAACAATTAGTATCCTTTGCTGTGCTGTTTGTTCAGTTACCTCTCTCAATGGGATGTGATATAGGTCTGCTTTTCTACAGTGAAGAGCTCATAAAAATTACAAACTGGTTACATGAGCACGATCGGAAGATAAAGCGGTTCACATCAAACAGTAAGTCAACTAAATTGTAAATGAGTTAATAAGTATAATAATTAAAAAGAAGTTTAGTTAAATAAATTTTTTATAAAGGAACCGAGAAAGACTGGCACGGAATCTTTATCCATGTGGCTGTAATAATGTATCCTCTTGCTGCCGTGGTCCTCCCAATTGTAGGGGTTGTGAAGAAATTTGACGCATTTTATTTATGCGTTGTCGGCTTTGGGTGGACAGGCATTGCATCCAGTCGCGCATTTTTATATTTTCGTCTCACCATAAATCTCATTGGTTTCCAAGCAATATTTCTAAGTTTTCGAACTTCTGTTGTTATCCTGCTTCAGCTAAGTTTCACTTGGGTGAAGGGGCTAAAAAAGTTTAAGAACATGTACCTTTCATACTCTGCTTTGATGAGATATCGCTATCACAATATTTGTTTGACAGTAGTGGACAACGCTTCAAGCGCGATGATTGGGGGTTGGCTTGTAGCAGCATACATCATTCTCGTTGTGGGGGGTAACGTTATGATTCTAGCTATTCAGTTAAGAAGTTTTTCGATTCTATTTGTTTCAGGCAGAATTACAGCGTTTATTTTTGCTATCACAAATTTTCTTTTTAATAAATCGTCGGAATGCTTTGAGTGCAGTGAAAATATTCTCCAAAGGTGGGGTCAGCAGATAAGAGGAAAAAGGTACGGACAGTTCCTGCAGAAAATGTTAACGAGCTGCCGTAACTTAGGCATGACTGTGAGTAATGTTGGAATCATTAAGCGGGACATTCAAATGCTGTTCTTTCATCTTGCGTTACAGTACATCATTAATGTTTTATTGGCCATACATAATTCGTCTGCAAATGTTACACATAGTTAAATAAATATATATTGAAACACGTTCAATGGAGTCAGCGCATTTTCTTCCTATTTTCATTTCTATATAGCATTTATTGAGTAAGCTCTTGTACTCTTTAGTAGCATATCGCACAGTTCAAGTAAATCCTAATGCCGACAATACCCGAATGTATAATGTTCTTTTGCAACAAGCCAATTCTACAGGCAAGGGTGAAAAAGGTAGCTGAGAAAAGCTTACTTCAAAATTTTGAAAAAGAGGGGTCCTATATGCAGGTACCTGACGCAGCACTTGGTCCAAATTCAAAGATCGTAGAGATGGAAAATATGCATTTTAATTTCTTTTCTGATTTTTAACCTTTTCGGTGCTGATTTTATGCTTATCTTGAGGTGATAAGCTCCCACATGTATCTATGATGCTTGTATTGACTACCATAATTCCGTTGTCACCAATTGAACCTAGACTCCCAGATTAGTTTTCAAGGAAAAATTACTAGGCTCCCATTTCTTTCATATTAATTATTTTGAAACATCACTGTGACGTATTTCGGGAGTCAGGGGATACTTCCCAAAGACGTATGTGACGTAATTTGGGATCATGCGTCATTGAAACAGAAACATCACTGTGTTGTACCTTGGAAGCCTTGTATTATAGTACAGACGTAATACAGGCCTATGCAACACACCGCAAATACACCACTTTGGTATATTTATGGCTGACGAGGTAAAGTCCAAAATGGTTAATTTATCCGCATATGTATATAAAAACGAATGCACAAAACCGTTTACGGCTTTGCATATTATTGACGCCGGAAAGGGGTTTACTAATTCAAATTTAATTTTAGTTTGGTTCAGCTGTTTCGTAAAAATAAATATACAAGGAAAATAAGTTTTACCTTTACGTAATCGTTTCAATCATCAATGAGAGACCAGTGTTATCACCTATTATATTTCTGGCTTACTATACCGACGTATATGGTTGGCCTAAAATCGGGGGGTTAAGGGAATTGCCTGTTGTAAGGCATAGTTTAAAAACGACAGAAGTGAGAGGTAAACCTCTGATTTTACCTCCCCTTTCCTTCGTTACCTTTCACCTCATAGAGACATTGTTAAATATAATGTTATTATATTGTTATGACAATGTTGCAATCTTGCTACTTGTGCATGAGAGTAATTAATATGAGAATGTGATGATGTGACTAAATAAGTTGGTCATGATGTGATGTGTGAATGTATGAACTGATGTTGTAATTCGGAAGTAAGATGTGAATAAAGAGTTAGTTGAAAAGACTCATCTCAAAAGTTAAAACGTTATCAGCACCAAGCTCTGGGAAGAAAATTTCCAAAAAGCTTGAGTTAACAGTGAAGTTTCCGAGAGAAACTTAAAAACCGAAAACCAAAAGTAACTTGTCGAAGAGACAAAATTTTGATTGAAAATGACGACCACAGGGACAACCAGTACTACGACTACGAGGACTACGACTTCTACAACCACGGTTCCCACTACTACAAGTAGTGGAACCATTACTACGGTAGTCTCAGCAAAGAAGTTTGACACCGGGTCAATTACAAAATTGACGGGAGATAACTATCGAGTTTGGCGAATGAGGATGAGCAGCATGTTCACCTCCCACAAACTACTTGACATTGTGGGTGGCACCTCTATCAGACCAGTTGCCGCCGGGACAAGTCGAGACAAATGGGATCAAGATAACATCGAGGCAATTACCTCCATGTTATTGACCATGAACGATGACCAGGTCGAGATGGTATCTGGCTGCAATTCAGCAAAGGAAATTTGGCTGAAATTAGAAACTATGTACCTAAGTACAAGTGGAGAGAATAAACAAGCCCTATGGCAGGAATTTTATTCCATTATGACGACTGAAGACAAGGGTCCAGTCCATACTATGTGTGAAATTCAGAACCTGGCAGCCCAACTGAGAAGCTTGGGTGTAGGGGTTGATGATGAAGCAGTAGTGGCACGAGTAGTGTCTAGCCTGATGGACGACAAGTACGACAGCTACGTGAAGCCTGGAGGAGTGTAGAAACAAAAACCAGACTTCCGCACTACTACTGTCAAGACTTACTTGGGAACTAGATGAAAAATCTAGCAAGTCAGCCTCTTCCAGTATGGAAAAGCATAAAGCTTTTGCTGTGGATCGACAGCAGCAGGCCAAACCCAAGAAAGACAAGAGACATATCAAATGTTTCAATGTGGGAAGAAAGGCCATTACAAAAGCGAATGCAGATCTGCCAAACAAGAAAAAGAGAAGGAAGTGAAACCTAAGAAGAAGCCTGACGAAAATGAGTCAGAATGGCAACAAGGTTACACAGCGGAGGCAGACTGCAAGGAAAAGTACGAGAACTTGTTCGAGAGTTCACTTGATGCTGAAAATGCACTCGTTGCAGGAAACAATGAGTTAGCTTGGATAAATGATTCAGGAGCTACACAGCACTTTTGTGGACACCGTGCTTGGTTCAAACGTACGAAAAGTACGACATTCCACACTCAGTTAAAATCGCAGATAGCTCGTTTGCGAAAATTCTGGGCATGGAACTGTGAGAGTAAAGGCCCTTATCAGTGGAGCATGGCGAGAAGTAAACATTCTCAACGTGCAGCACATTCCAGGAGGAGCAAATCTCTTTTCAGAAAACATTATGTTAAAGAAGGATTTAGTGTGCAGAAAATGCTCTAAGTGGCAGAGTCCAATACTTGTGGAAAGGAAACCTGACATCTCAGCAGTGATGGAGGGAGGATTGCAAGTTATGCAATTTCGCCCAATCCGAAATGAAGCAATGTCAGTCACAAGTGCAGAGCGAGCGATGAGAGGCTCGGGCATATTAACATAGGATTCCTTAAAGCAACTGCAAGAAAGGAGCAGTGTTTGGATTGGAAGGGAAAACCTTTCATGAAATAACATGCGAGCCATGCATCTTGGCAAAGTCAAATGCACAGCCATATCATACATCTGAAGAGAAAGATGTGTACAAACCAGCTGAGTGTGTACACACAGATCTAGCACACGCTGGTGTGAAAAGCAAGCGAGGAAACGCGTACTTTCTGCTTGTAAAAGATCAGAGCTCTGGTTTCAGACAAGTCTTTTTCCAAAAAGAAAAGACATCAACATTTGATTCCCTGAGCAATGCTATTAACTTTTTGGAGAACCAAACAGGGAACAAGTTAAAAATGCTGAGAACTGATAATGGCACTGAGTTTACAAACTCTCGAGTGAAAGAATTCTTATCACAGAAAGGAGCAACATGGACTGAATGCTCCATATGCATCAGCATCAAATGGATTCATTGAGCGTGACGTAAGAGTAAAGTTTCCCAGAACCATGCTGATTCAGGCTCAAGTGGACGAGTCACACTGGGATGACGCAGTGGCAACTGCAGCTTACTTGTTGAACAGAACACTGAACTCAGTCAATAAAAAACACCTTATGAGATGATATTCAACAAGAAGCCATCTCTAAATCATGTAAGGATTTTTGGATGCAAGGCTCATGCTCACATTCTGGATGATAAAAGGAAGTGGACAGCCAGAACAAGGCAGTGCATACTTGTGGGCTATTCCTCAATGTCCAAGAACTACAAGTTATACGAGCCAGAGAGCAACAAGTATATAGAGCAGGCTAAACATGTCATATTCAGGGAAGACCTGATGCCAGTTATGCCAGTAAAGAAAAACGCTGACTTGGATGATGAGATTACAGAGCTTCAGAAAATGCACATTGAGTCAGAACAAAGTGATGCAGATGAGCATGACACTAATGATGATGAAGAAACACTTAAATTGTATGCTTCTGATGAAGAGCTCTTCTCATCACCACAGCAAAGCCCAAAGTCCAAAGTAAGTTGGAGTGAGCAAATGGAAGACGAATGGCATAATGCAGAGACAGTTCCGCCAGAAGGCAATGCCACTACATCACCTATTGCTCGAAGATTAAGAACAGTAACAGAAAGAAAGAAAATTGATAGGTATCAAGCAAGTTTTCTATCTTTAGCTGATGAAATTCACGAACCCAACACTGTGACAGAAGCCAAGAATTCAAGGAATTGGAATGAATGGCTCGATGCAATGCAGAATGAAATGACAAGTCAAGCTGCAAATGAAACTTGGGAGCTTGTTGAACGCCCCAGAGATGTAAAAATACTGAAAAAACAGATGGGTGTTCAAACTGAAAACTGACCCTATTTCAAAGGATGTCAAGTTTAAAGCACGTCTTGTTGTGAAAGGATTTCAGCAAGTGAAGGGCATTGACTACGAGGAGACATTTGCTCCCGTAGCACGATACGAATCTATCAGATTGCTATTTGCACTAGCTGCTGCAAACAACTGGAATATAATTCAGTTTGATGTGAAGACAGCTTTCCTGAACTCAAAACTGGACAACGCTGTGTTTATGGAGCAACCTGAATGCTTTGCAATTGGGAGAAACCTAGTTTGCAAAGTGAAGAAAGGAATTTATGGTTTGCCTGAAGCACCGCTAGCTTGGTATAAGACCATTAAGAAAGTTTTAAATGAACTTGGGTTTGTATCAACACAAGGAGATCCATGTGTTTACATCGGAGAATCGATGGACACGTGGTGATAATAGCAATTTTTGTGGACGACGGAGTAATCTTTGGAAAGCACAAACGTGTTTTGGAAGCAGTAGTAGCCTCCATCGAGGACAATTTCAGTCTGACTCGTCAGCCACTGAAAAAGTTCTTGGGAATGGAAATTCATGCTTCAAGAAAAGGATTATTCATCCATCAAAAAAGCTACATTGAAGCAACCTTGAAAAGGTTTGGGATGGAAGATTGCAAATCCATCAGCACGCCTATGGTGGCTGGGCTACAGCTTCAATCAGCAGAAAAATGTGCAGAAAATGCATGAGTACCAAAATCTGATTGGGTCGTTGTTATTCATATCAAGAGTAACACGTCCAGACATCGCATATCCTGTAAGTTACTTGTCGCGATTTCTGACAAGTTATGACGAGCAGCACTGGAATGCAGCGAAAAATGTCTTGAGATACTTGAAAGGAACTAAGACCATGGGTATACTCTTCAAAGGAAACTCAGATAATGGTGGAAGTGCTTTGGTCGGCTATTCGGATGCTGACTATGCTTCGGACAAAAACAGCCGAAGATCCACAACAGGTTGCGTATTTACGTATAACCATGCTCCTATTGTGTGGTTTAGCAATAGACAAACCTGTGTCGCACTCTCGTCCACAGAAGCAGAGTATGTAGCATTGGCAGCTACAGCAAAGGAAGCAGTATGGCTAACCCGGATGTATAAAGACTTGAACATGGATATGGATGGGCCAGTGACACTCTATACTGACAGCCAGTCAGCTATGAAGTTAGCTCATAATCCAGAGTTCCATCAAAAAACGAAGCATATTGATGTGAGACATCATTATGTCAGAGATTTAGCAGCTGCAAAAGCTGTAAAAATTATGCATCTGCCTGATACACATCAACCAGCAGACCTGCTAACCAAATCTCTTGTAAGAGTAAAATTTGAGGAGAAGAGGAATCTGCTTGGTGTGCAAGAAATGCAGAAGCCAGCGGAGGTACCTACTTCAAGCGAGCAATCTCGGAAAAGGGTTGGCTCAGCGTTATCTTCAAGTTGTTATGCCGAAGAAGACACTTTTCTCGATTATGCTGTTAATGATATTCCTGTTAGCTGAAGGAGGGCAGACTGGCCAACATCAGACAGGATCAGCAATAGTTTGGAGAAGAGGAGAATATCCCGTAGCAGTGGGATATGACACTGTAAAAGCAAACATTATTCTGGCCTCCCCGTGTGATCTTCTACCAACTGATGGTATAAAGGACAATGTCAAGAAAAGGATGTTGCAAGAGTGCGAGGAGAGCTATCATGTGCTTTACTTAAATGAGCTTGAAAAAATATGCCCATTAGCACGACGAGAAAAATCGTTGTCGCAGCCAAGGGTGAAGCGTTTTGTTTTTGTAGCGGCTGGGATTATTACAGTTGTGGTACTGATCGTACCTGGAATTGTAATGGGCGCTATATCACTATATCGCATTCACACTGTGGACAAAGCAAGATAAGTTAGAGCAGGAGCTTGACTACCTAGAGAGCCAAGTCATGGCTGGAAATATGAGTACTAAACTACTTAAGAAGGAAGTCAGAGAGCTAGCTGCAAGATTTGATTCATACAGAGAAGAATCTGTAGGATACAGCTTCCTAATCTCCTATGTTATAGGAAGACTGATGGAAGGGAAAAATATACTCAGAGCAACAGGACAAAAATGGAAGAAAGGAGAGCTTTCAGAAAGTTTTTTCGATTTTATCAACTTCACTCAACCTTGTGGTGAGCTCTGTCCTGTGAGTCATGGCATATTTCATAGTTGTCATTTGAATCCCAACATGAAAAATGTTGAAATGGAATATTCGCTACCTGTAGTTAATCTAAATTTAACTGTGATGGAAGCTGATCCATTTGATCTTATGCTAAGAAAGAAGAATCAGACATGCAGACTGAAGTATATTGGTCCCAAAGTGGCTATTATGTCATCAGCAGAAGACTGCATTTATGCTTTGCAGACAGAAAAGGCACCAGTAGGAAAACTACCGCTGTCACCATCATTATCATGTCAGCCATTTATCATTCCAAAAAGATGATAATATGTATAGGACAGAAATGTGTAAGAAAACTGAAGAAGGAGATCATAACAGTTTTGCTCAAGTCAAAGTATTTGATAATAAGTACTTTGTGTATTGCCGAGTGGTGTGTACCTTCTTGGAAAAAGAGAGGTAAAATGTCAGATCATGTGTTTACATTACCACTATCAGCAACATTTACGCTGAACAAAACTGAATATCAAGGACATGTACTCAGCATCGTGTATCACCAGAAGGAGGATCCACTATTTATTGAAAAAATAAATTGGCATTTGAGTGCAAATGTGAACTGGAGTAACCTTACGGAGCAGTTCGACAAGGAATGGAAAGAGAACGACGAAGCAGTGGCGAAACTTGGAAAAGTGCATTTTATCTACTTGCAAGAACATGCGTGGTGGACAACTGTAATATATTCATAATGTTATGCGGTTCGCTTTTAGCAATAATATTGTGTGCTTGTAAATGCGTAAAACATGTACGTGACAAAAAGAGAGTTTTGTTGGGTAAAGGCGATTTAGAAGCCCAGAGAGTATGTGACCATAATATTATTGTAGATACATAGTATCAAGATTGAGGAGGGTGTTAAATATAATGTTATTGTATTGTTATGACAATGTTGCAATCTTGCTACTTGTGGATGAAAGTAATTAATATGAGAATGTGATGATGTGACTAAATAAGTTGGTCATGATGTGAGTTTGAATGTATGAACTGATGTTGTAATTCGGAAGTAAGATGTGAATAAAAGTCTAGTTGAAAAGAGCTCATCTCTAAAACTTAATAAGATAGACTTTTCGCTTAGGCAGCATAAGAGGAAATAAAAACCATTCGAGAAGGAAATAATTTAGCTTGAAAATTCTGCGAAGGGAAACCAGCGCTGTAAATTTTGAAATGTCAAACGGTCATAGAAAATACTGTGTTGTACAAAGCATTTGTGAAACTTTTTCCCTAATTATCTCACCAATGTGCCGTTCAAACTGTCGAAAGGTTAAACAATTTTGTTCACCCCGTCAATCTTATCATGCCTGAAGTTTGTAATGTCTTTATGTAAAACAAATGTAGATGCAAGGAATGATTTGCAATTATAACTCATTTTGGAGAAATTACCATTTAACCCTATGGGGAAAGTTCAGTTTTATAGGATTGACATCAAGTAGGATTTTTTAAACTTAAATAATGATACATACGAACTATTGATCTTACCAAAAAACGGTGAATTATAAAGCAAAGCCTGACTTAACTGCCATTTTTGTTTAGAAGTATTTAATAATTAAAGTAAAATAATTTTTGTTATAAAGAAATCATCAACAATTCTTTGATTGCCTGAACGAAGATTCACGACTTAATTGGGAATATAAATCATCCTTTCAAAGCTACTGGATTGGCACATTTACCAGGAAAGTGGAATAAATATTCTGATTTTCATTTCACTTCCGTTCTAATTGCGTTATTACATCGTCTGGACAGCAACCGCAGCATTGAAGATAAATTAATGAACTGGAACAGAACCATTTAATAGCATACACGGTTACAAAATGTCGTATTGTCTTTCCTAAAACACCTCTAACACCGGAAATGTATCAATATTTTCACTTTTCCTGTAGATGACTGTAACTTTGCTACTTTGATGAATCATGCGCGTGGAGGAAATAAGAAAGAACTGTACGGAAATTTAGAGTTAAAAGGAAGGAAAAAGGCACTTGCAAAATCTTTGGGAAGGAAATTAGTAACTGATTTATAAAGTATAAAAGAACTGTTCTTTTATAATTTATGGAATATTGCAGATGTAAAATACTGCGCTTTCCATTACTGACGTGTTCCACATAAACTGACAACTATATTTTATTATTTTTATTTAATTGGTCATGAAAACAATGTGTGCTCACCAAGATGTTGTGATTTCTGTCACGTAAAAGTAATATGCTAATACTCTAAATAGACTTCTTGATTATAATTGCATGTGTTTCAATCAAAGTACACGCTAAATGTGTACTTATTTACAAAACTCTAAAATCTGTCCTACAATTACTAGCATTGTTACGCCAAATATTTTAACTGATGATATGCATTCTGCATCAACTCAGTTTGCAGTCATGCGAGGTAAATGCATCTTTACATTAATTTCGGAAACTACTGATGACAAAAATTGTCGTTAACTGATTTTCCTTCGTTTTCCCTTATGAAATATAGAAGGTTAGAATGTTTAAAAATGGAGATTATGCGTTTTTCCTTATGAATTAAGGAAATGGAGGTAGTAGTTTTTTTCCTATAATGTACATATAAAAGAAGAAACTCAATGAATTAAGTATTTTCCTTAAGATGTATGTATGATATACGAAATACAGGATAATAAGCCGTTTTCTTTTGAAAATACTAAATATTTAATTGAAATAGGATAAAATATACTTTGATTAATTAAATAAATAATATTTTTAAAAATTGCTTTTGATTACAAAATATTTTTCGAAAAACAGATCAGTAGTAAAAATGTAGCACCTGTATGTATGCAGCCTGGTTATTTACCAAAACTATAAATAAATTTATACAATATCAACATCCTATTAGAAGAAAATTATCTTTCCATCTGATATCACCTCAAAGTCAAACAGTTATTTTCAATAAAATCCTAAAGCAAACTCTGAATATGGATAAATTTGGACGTGTCTACATTAAAACCTCAAGTGAAAACGGATTAAACGAGAAGTTGGTGCTACTGCCATCCATTCGTTTTTCAAATGTGGATCACAAATGGTACGATTTAGATGGAAACATACATCCCGACTACGAGAAACATAGAGGAAGAGAGTTTTCACTTGGCTTTAAAATACATCAACACGACGAAAACGGAGTATTGGTGCCATTTGATGGGGAGATTAAGATGTTATACAAACTGGGTGAAATGGGTCATCAGGATATTGCGGGTGTTGGTGAAGCCGATAAAGAAGACTTTCAAATGGCACGGAGTTACAATTTACTACCCGATGATGAAACTGTCAAACAAATGCACCATAATGGGCCAGCTGCTATACTAGCCGCATGTTTCCCGGATTACAATCTGAGTGCCATAAAACTCTTAAGAGTTTTTGTTGTGTCCTTTTTTCAATTTGATGATGATATGGAAAAAATTGCATTTGATTTGAGTTACGACGATTTATATTGTTTTCTAAAAAGTGCGTTTGATATCATTGATGGTAAACCATTTGATATTGATGAAGAATGTTCAAAAACCAGAAAATTGGGCCCGTTGCTAAAATATTTAGACCTTATTAAACGCTATGAAGAAGAGATATCAAAAGGTGAAAAGAATGGTCGCAACGGAAAATACGTTCGGGAACACTTCAAAAAATATTTGGAGGGAACATGTTTTGAAAATTCGCGTGAGTGGGGCTATCAAAAACAATGCGTGATTCATGGCGGAATGAAAGAGTTGCGACTGATTGTTGCAGGGTCTTACGTTTGTCTGGAAATGGCATTGTTTGATGCAAACATCCAGGTGAATGCAGAAATTCGTGAGACATTCCTCTTCAAATGGTTCGTCAAACTATATGCTCAACAAGCTTGTTGGATCAACGATTTATTATCGTTTCGGAAGGAAATGGAAAAAGGACATGATGCTGTCTCTTTCAACAAAGTATGTTTGTATCATCACGGAAAAGGTTTTCCACTAGAGAAAGCGATGTCAAAAGTTCTCGAGAAAACCAATGGTCTAGTAAGTCTTCTCGTAGATGCTGGCCAGTTGTTATGCCAGCTTTATGCGGACGATAAAGATGTACCCCGGTTTGTTGCGAAAACAAAAGATGTCATTTATGGTAACATTCAATGGATGAGCAGTAGCCTTTCAGAGAGATACCACAATAACCTCATTTATGATTGCATATTGGAGGAAATCGTGTAATTTAATGAAATTACTCTTAGTTGTCATGATTTTGATGCTGTTGAAAAATAAATGGGCGTTTCTGTTTGGTTAGTTTAAACTTGCTACGGGAATTTAGAATAAATTTATTGTTTTATTAAAAACAGCGTCATCATGTACTAAGTTAATACATTCCGTTTTAAATAATTGTTTTAAAGTAGTTACGTGGTTTTCGTAGTCATCGAAACATTCGGAATTGGTCATATTTAGTTTCCTTTTTGCATACACTTTTGACAAATCATTTTGGGAATTCCATTAGTTGTGTAATTAGAATTAAATGTTAAAATATGAAAGGAAACAAACGAAAAGTAGCCGTTTGGAATCGGATCGCTGGCATGTATTGCAATATGGTATTCATTTGACTATGTGATACCTATTAAATCTTTCTTGCATTGAAAATGCACAATTTTGTATGAATTCAAGGTTTATAAGTTACATATTTACTTTAGCAACACTTTTTCAAATTCCCAAAGATAAAACATTTCTCTTGTGTACTTAACTAGAGAGTTCATGACTAACGCGATCATGCATTTCAGTTTTGGACAGAGTTGCCAATAGCCGACGCGGTTGAAAACAGAGTGCAGCTCAATTCTGAACTGATCAGCTTCTTGAAATCGCTTACATATTGCTTCATTATTTGGAAAATAGTAAAGGTATTCTAAATTTGGAAATTTTGGCAGCAAGTGCTGTTCATAAACCTCTAGTTGTGTTTCACTCTGCGGAACGCAGAGATACAATTTTCTTAAAAATGGGAATCGGACGAAATTGCGAAGAATTTTTTCATTCATAGTCACACTTTGCCCCAGATTGACATTCAAGTGAAGAATGGTGAGAGTATTGGAAAACTTGTCCAGAAAACGAATGAGTTCATTTAAAGTAATTTTTTGATCGGAAGATAAAATCGTTACTGACAAGTTTTGGAGGGGTAATATAGTGGCTTGTTGAATAAATTCCTTGTTAACTGACCTAATTTTTAGACTTTTAAGTCGTCTCCAAGCTCTAAAAGTAGGGTGGATATCGCACGCTTGTACCAGAGGACGGAGCACAAAATTACGGGCTTCTAGGCTAATCAACTGATTGGCAGATAAGTCTACCAGACCATGAACAAAATTTGACTCTGATATTTGAAGCAGTCGTAAATATTGAAGAGAGGGTGGTGGAGCTACTATTACAGTGGAAACCGTTGATTCTTCCTGCTCAATTATTTCTACCGATGAGATTGTGAGGGCTCGGAGATTTTCCAAATGTTTTAAAATGAAATTCATCTGGAGGACGTTTACCCTCACCCCATGTAGATGAAATGAGTTCAAATGAATTCCAAAATTTGTTAAAAGCTTAAAAACTTTTATTCGACTCGTTCTTTTAGAATTCTTGGAAGCCCAACGGCATCGGGGGCTTATTAAAAGGGACTTGGTTGGAAAGGGATTGCCTCTAGTTTTTGCAAATTCCAGGGGACAATTTACAAAATTCGAGGGTTGAATGGGTCCATCGTCGAAAATTGGCAAGACGGACATAGACGGAAAGGTTGGTTCATTGGAGTAGCCAAGAGCATTCCATTTGGTCCAAGAAGAAAGGACGTAGCTTTCTAATGAGAAATTCGCAGCAACTTTCCATTTAGAATTGACTAACCTGCAGCGGAGTTTATTTGCACGGTCGTTCAGTTGGTCAATTATCATTACCCAGCAACTAAAAAATTTTATTAATGAGCAGAATGCAAAATTTTGTCAAATTAAAACAATAATATAAACACTTACTTCTGGTGGGAGTTTGTTCCAACAAGTTTGCTGCCGAAATGAAAATTCTGAAGCAGCTACTTCCATCTGGATCTGAAATTGTTGGTTACTAACTTGTTACAAAGGTGAGCTAAGAAATTGATAGGTTTTTAAGGTTAAACTTAAGTAAGCGAACCTTTTGGTAAAACTGTATACAGCATATTGTGAATCGTCGCCCTTTTATAGAGATGTTTATTGGCTCATATTATGGAATTTGTTACTTGGTAAAGCCATCGCGTAATTGTCATTTACTAACGAGGGAACATATAACCTGGTTGATCTCGATTGACCTAAATTTGGCAGTACGTTATTTTACCTGTCTCATAAACGTATATTGTATCAAGTCTACATGGGCACTTTTGTCGATTTGAGAAAATAATGAATTTTATAGTTTCTTATGGCATTTATCATATGTAGTATTAAACATCAAGAAGGGTCCCGCTTTAAATTTAAGGATGGACATTTTGGACAAATATATAAATTACCAATATTTTTAAATATAAAAAACAGGCTTTATTCATATAACACTCGTTAGCTTGACTTGACTTGGAATCCACACCATGCGGGAAGTACTACATATACACTTCAAAGCTATAACATTTTATGCAAAAAACGTTCATTGCCTTACTTGCTCAACAAATCTTTTAGCTTGCTCTTGCATACACAAAATGTCACCAACAATATCAGTTTGTTTAAAAATTTTCCGTTGGCCTTTATTTTTAAAAACAAATATCTTGATTCCCAAAAGTATAATTTATATGTATGGTACAGTCAAATTTGTATGAAACAATTGAATTGGTTATGGGTTTTTGACACCGATACTAGGATAAACATTCGCACTTTTGCTTTTTGTGAAACTTTCCTATTTTTCATCCAATGCAATGTATTTTGACAACTTTGCATTAGTTCCTTACTGCGTGTATTTTCCCAAAAATGCAATAAGAAACTACAAACTTCAATATTTTCTCAAATCAACAAAAGTGCCCATGTAGACTTGATACTCAATATACGTTATAAGACAGGTAAAATAAACGTGCATGCCACATCTTAAGTCAATCGGAGCTAAACCAGGTTATAGGTTCCCTCGTTAGTCAATGAATAAGTAGCTTACAATAATTACTAACAGGACAAATACGGTAATGAGTAAAAAGCTACAATGAACTGGAGATTTCCCATGATTAACTAAAGTAGAATTACATTTCATTACAGGTTGACTCATGAAAAAAAAGTAAAACATTCAAAGTAACAGACATCTCAACTCATCTCATATTTTCATAATCTAAACTCAATATTTAAACCAGTACGAAACAGGGGTTGCTGCAGACTGCTCATGATGAGGCCACAAGAAATTCTTTAAGTGCAATATTAAACTGCAACTGTTTTTTTCAAAATTTGTATGGAATTTGAAAGTTTACAGCGTTTTTAGTCCACGAGATTTGTTTATTTGCATTATTTGAGTTTGCACCGCGATTCTTGAGTTTGTTATTTATTTTAACAAACCCAATTATTGTGTTTTAGTTCAGTTTCTCAACAACACAATAATCTTAAAGGTTTCTGAAATTCGTTTTCCTGCTGTAACTGGTTTTTTAAAAACTTTTAGCCAAATCATGGTGGTTGATAAAGGACTTGATCATATTTGTTTCTTGGAAGACAATTTAGTTGCGAATTTTGTGAGTATCAAAATAACAAAATAAATTGCAATAAACACAGTTGAGGAAAAATGTAATTGAAACTTCAGATCAGTCATCATCATTGACCAAAATATCTTCCAGCTTTGTTGACACATTCTCGTTTCCAATTTTCCAATCAGACTTGCTACGAAGAATGAGAGGCAGTCTATTATTTTATCTGGGACCTTTATTATTTATATTGAATGAAAATGTAATAGTCGAATAGAAGTTGATTTGTTTGAATTGGTTTTATCTTAAATTTCTCAAAACCTACCTGGGAACTATTGATTTAGGCCTTTTTAATTACTTACATCTTCAACAGACGTAAATACAAGATATTGGAAGATTAATTATGAAATTATTTTGCAAGCTATTCAGTAAATGCATCATATTTTAACACCATATCAATAACTGACAGTAAACTAAATTTCTGCTTTACCTTTTTTCGGGGGTCCTTAATCTTTTGATCGCTAGCCACGGCATGCCCGGGGTTTCCATGGCAAAAATGAATAATCAAGGTCTATTTTTTGTATGCATTCGATTTTTTCTGGTACTTTCTGGTCTGGTCTAGCGCTGGCGAAAATGGGATGTGAAACGTTTCGAAACGTTCGTTTCGTTTATGTTTCACTTTTGTTTCCAGAAAATCATGAAACGAAACGATTGAAAACGAAACGGAAATAAACGTTTTCACCTCGGAACAAAAAGAAAATAAAAGTTTAAACGTTCATTTTCTGTTTTTGGGAGAATAAATCAGCGCAAAAAACTGCAATATGTTTCACATTTTAGCGTTTTCATTGCAAAATATACCTAACTTCGTTGCAGTCATTTATAATGTTTATACTATTGCATCAAGAAGATATTGTTCATTATGCAAATGATTTTCTAACAGCAACAATGTGCCATATATATATTTCAGTGAACATTTCAAATACTTTCAGGCATTAAATGCGGTCTGAATGAAGATGTCCACATGCATTGGAAAGCAATAAAGGCAACATTTCCCTGGTAAACCGTATATTGAATTTACCTGGGTTGTGTTTCTTCTTCCCAAAATCTAATGTACTGCATATTTTATTATTCTCAGAACAACGGCGTACATAATAATTCTCTGAAAGAGATATGAAGCTATCTACTCATTTCGGAACAAAATTAAATATACGGGTAATCAACCTGTTTTCAGCATAAAATTCTGCGAATCGGTTGCTAATTTCCGTCATCAGGAAGCTCATCGTTTTGAATTCTTACTGAAAAGTTAGGCTCCCATTTTGAACATTATCTGCATTCGGCCACGTTTCCACTCACGAAATATTCCCGTACATCTCAATCATTTTGACAGTCATTTACAACTAGAAAGGGTTTTCTGTCACGTTGCACGTTCTTTCTTGCACATGCCAACATCAGCTTTCTTAAAAGCAGTAACATGTCAGCAAAGTTTTTATACAAAAACTAAGCCACCCGTTAGTCAACACGTGAGTTCATCTTCACTTGCAACATGCAGTTTCCAACTTTTGCCTTTACATTTTGATAGAGGAATGTGTTATGTTCATAATACTAAAAAGTTTATTACTTCAGTTTATACAAGTTATTTTGGTAGGAAAGGATGAAGCTATGTGCTTGGAGAATAATTAAATATTTATCCAATCCAAACATTGTGAAATCTACACAGCAAAAATGGACTAGGTAATTTTTATATTTCAACATATTCTTGTTAGAAATTCGTAAGTTATTCGTAAAAATAGAGTAATTTATCAATTTACAGAAAATGTACGCAATTATGTTTCATAATTTGCTAGCTAAATTGTGATTCTGTCCGATATTATAAAATCATTGTTTCTCCTTCCAAGTTTTCCCCGTTTAATACCAGGATTAAAACCCAAAACTGTATCAAAATTTGTCCTCTTTTTTAGCGTCATTACGTGAACTCCTTCCGAGGAGTGCTCATAAATCTTGTATCTACACTGACCTCTCAACCCTTTAGCATTGTTTTGGATTGTAAACTCAGCTTCTCGTTTCCTTTTCAATAAAGCTACACCATTAAACGGAGATCTGGTGAGGTTGGGTTTCGCCACAGAAACTGAGAGAAGTGGAGTTCTAAATTTTCTTCTTCGTCTTTGCTTTCTTCCAACTGTTCCATAAATAAAGGGATTGATTACAGAGTTGGCCACCGTCATAATGAATAAAGCTTCTTGAAGTCGCTCATCAACCTGTGATGCTCCTGTGCGGTCCAGCATGTACCTAAAAAGTGAAAGAAAAGGTAGGCTTAGTTTCCAGGCTAATTTATTTTCTTAGAAAGATTGATTGAAAATAATTTACGAATACACACCACAAAGTTATCGTGACATACGGAGTCCAGCAGACGATGAACATTAAAAGAATAAGTAATGTCAACTTCAGTGTCCTGGAACAAGCCCGGTTCAGTGTACTTCTTTGATTTTCGGAACATCTCAGGATTATGCGAGTTTTCTTAGAATCATTACCACTGGAACTGTTGCTGAGTTTCCGATAAAAAGTACGAAGGTTGGAGTGAAAAATTGAAGGAGGAGTCGATGTTGTTGGTGGAGATTGTCCTAAAAAGAAAAGAAAGTTTTTTTAAATGAATTTTGTTGCCGAGGTTTTTTTTAAATTCAAAAGTGTTCTGACAGTACCTTCTTTAACGTTGGTTACGAGCTGTTCTTTCGATTTCCGGTAGAGTTTTAACAGAATCATGCTATAAGTATAGATGACAACAACCAGTGGAATGAAGTATAAAGCAGAGACGGAACCAATATTGTAGACAAGCTCGTTATACGGTTCATTTTTGAGAAATGCTTTCGTTACGCACTGATGGAAATCCGGATAGACTGGATGTTGAGCAACGTGGTAGACGAATATCTGCAGTGAGAGAAAAATTCCAATCGTTAGTTTGTAAATGTAATATAACGTGTTGCCTGAAAGCATAAAATTGAACTCGAATCGGGATTCGAGTTAGATAATTATCTTTATATTTTATTTACGTCCCTGGTGACAAACTGCAGCAATACTTTATTTGTATTTGTAACCCGTGTATTTTGTAAGAAAGTAGTCATTACGAAAAATAAAGTCGCACAGTGATTGTGTAACAGAAAATTTGACCATTCTATCTTTTACCCACTCCAGTGCACTCTCCCATCGAACAAAATTACATATTTTCACTTTTGTACACAAATAGTGTTTCCATGTTCCCAGAAAGATGTTTCAAGGGTAAATGAACAACAAAATAAACAAAGATGGGCGTAAATTTTTGATCGCCTAACTTTTTATTTTTATTACCTGCGGACCAGCCAAAACCATCGCGAAAATCCATGCTCCAACTAAAGTGAATTTAACTCTCCAAACGGCAGCTCCCAATTTCAGCGGATGAACAATGGAAAAATATCGATCAATACTGATGCAAATCACCACATTTGAGCTTAAATACAATCCAAAAGCTCTCACAAACTGGGACAGTTTGCACAACACTTCTCCTCCTTTCCAGGCAATGGTAATCCGCCAGAAAATTTCAGTCGGCATGAGGAAAAACGTGACGATTAGATCAGCCACACACAGGTTAGTGATTAGTAGAGAAATTCTGGTTTTTCTTAAATTTTTTCGAGGAAATACTGAATACAACACAAGAAGATTTCCAACAGCAGCAAAGAAGAATAAAACACTGTAGACAGACACACATTGTTTGTTGAGCTTGCTGATCTGCGTGAAATCAATAGGCAATGTGAATGATGTCCGATTTTCACCATTTTCAGTATAATTTTGAACTGCTGGTGTATCTTCAATGGGGAATGCTTGAGGGTTTGATGACGTTGACATGTTTTGATAATATTTTTCACCTTCAATAAAATATTCCAGATTTAACGCTTTTAATTTAGAAACCACTAACTGAAGCAGTGGTAGCGAACCCTTTTGATTAAGATTAATATCTTTTACCGTTCCCATTTTGCAAACAGTTATGATATTAATACAGTATAATCTTCATTTGGAGCTACCTGAGACAAAGCTTTTCCTTTGGGTATAGAAGCTGAACTAAATGCGATATTACTTACTCCCAGTTTTTAGGCAACTATGCAGGTAGAGCTCTCGGCGAGAACTGAGAAAAGGAAAGTAAGTCACGAGATGATATATCATGGTTGTGAGCAATCCGAATTCAATCCGAGCTTTCCGATTTGACTACCTCTAGTTTTTCTTTGTTGCCAGATGCTGATGTGTAAGATCATCACTCTGGTTATTATTTTTTTTAAAAAGCAAACTGGGCAGTGAAAGAGGCTTAATTATCGCTCTTACTTTAACATTAGGACAAATAGGAAATATTGTCTGAGTGTCGAAACTGAAGCTAATTAAGGAATGTTCATAATTTTGCAGCGTTGAATACTTAAAAAAAGGGGCAAATGTCGAAGTTTTTTAGGTTCCATTGCCAACCAGGTTTTGGATAAAGGGCAAATTTTATGTTTATATTTAATCAACTTACTTCAACTACAGCAACGTTGAAAGGAACTACTGTTAGATTAAGAGATCTTAACATTCTCTTTCTACATAAAAAAAACTTCCAAATTCAATACGTTGGAAAAATAAGTAGAAATTATAACACTATGTTATTGCAAAAAATAGTTGTTTGTAACCTTGATAATATTGCCAAATTTAAGGGGACGTTTGACGCTCTGGAGATTCATCAATCCGTCCAAAGTTCTCAATTTCATATGGAACAAGAACTCAGAGCTACTGTACTCATTAAACATATTGCCATTCAAAATATTGCTAATGAAAAACTTCAAGAGAAAACTATAACACCAACATAAATTTTGAGATATGCTTGAATCAAATTTTGTCTTATCATTTTCACGTGCGTATGTTTTACTTATTTTTTAAATCTCAGGTTTATCATAGTCTCTTCTACAGGTTGAATACCAGGCACGTTTTTCAAACTGCAGCGCAAATGCGACGCAACAAAATTGCACGTTATACGATTTGTCCTGAAAATGATTTTCTAATACATTTTCACCCCTAGGAGAGTATGGCAGACAGGTAAGATAACCTTGAAACTTTTTTCATTAACAGGCTGTCTACAATTTTTAGGATGAAATTCCCAACGAGCTTGGCTAATATGTAAAACGAAGATTCGGTTAGATGTGTATTAATTATGATATTTTAGGTATTTGTCCCAGAAAGCCAAAGTTGAAAGCAACACGTGCATGGTATATTTAAACAACTCTAAAAGTAAAAGTAACTGTAAAAATATTATCCACATGCTTTAGTTTAATTCGTTTTTTATTACTGGGGAAAACATTTATAATTATGCTTTTCTACAAACCGTCATAGTAATGACTTCAGAAACTTGAAATCAAATTGTGAACGTAAAAGTACATGAAAATTCACAACTGTGAAAGAATTTGCTCGTGAAGTTCTTGGATGCTTCTTCATTCTCCTGTCAATTTAGAAAGTCACTGTTGTCACGTGTTGCACTCATAAATTTGTTCCAACGACACGTTTTCCATTATCGTACCTTTCTTTTCACGTTTTGTATTCAAGTAGCACCTTTCTTTGAACTTACTATATACAAATACTTCTTTAAAGTGGATTCAAAAACTCATTCTAATTTTTGTACCTAAACGCTTACTAACAACAGTTGAATTTGTCAGCTAAAGTAGTATATCCGTAAATAAAAAACACCTTATACCAAACTTAGTCTAAATTAAGTTTCTATTTTTTAAGAAAAATTGCAGAATGAATTAGACTCATTCTCATTTATCGGTGGCTGGATGTAAGTTGAAAGTAAGTATTTAGGTGCATGAATTCACAAACTCTCAATAAGTCTTTGTGCCACGACAGCTATTCAGCTCAGATTTCTCTCAAAGTACAATCTTAGTTTCCTTTAATCCAAACTGCCAACAAAGATAGGCACAATTCGAATTTTTAGCTTAATGCAAGAATACTGGAAGATAAAACTTGCAATCTGTCAAGAACTAAGTTTAAATGGATACCATTTAGTAGCTACCGATGTTAAATGCTTTTTTCTTTGCCTTTACTATTTAATTTGGTTCCAGAATTGTGTTTTAGATCATCTCCCGTTTTTTAATGTCACGCATACACTTTAAAAAGCATATTAGATTTACACATGTCAGATGAAAAGTGACAGGTTAGTATCCACTGTGTATTGAATCCGCAGCTGTAAATAGATTACATTGAATTGTATTCTCTTATCTGCTTCCAATTTAAAGACATTAAAAGGAAAGATTCAATCTAGGTGGAAGATATTTAACAGGTTAATATAAATTGCCGTGTCTGTGGTAAAGGTAAAATCTTATTCCTTGGGCATAAGAATTGGAAAAAAATGCGTTATCGTCTGCTTTACCATTAAATTCGAAAGTGGTGATAACCTTGAATTTTTCACTGAGAATTATTGAAATGTTGGGCCAAACTTATTGAGACCTTTTTTTGGGGCATACCCAACAGAACCTCCTTTATGTTGTTAGCTCTGTCAGGACATTGTTCCGCAGACTTTCATCTCCGTTTTTTGTCATTCCCTCTATTTGGATTCCTTTGTAGTTGTAGAAAAGAGAGATAAATCTAGCCTTATTACTTTTCAGAGACACAATAGAGCCTTCACAACGCATTTGAAATACTGAAGGTAAAAAAGTCAAACATTTGACGTCATTTTCAGCAATACAATTTGTCAAAGTAAAAACCCGTCAGTGCAGTGTCATGATAAAAAGTAAAACGCTTTCAAAAATAAAATTTTATATCCGTTTGAAGTTTCTCCAACAAATATCTAAAAACATGCTTAGTCTTTTTATTAAAGTATTGTAGTCGAATAAATCTAGCTTATCGACGGCTTCATATTAAAACCACGTATCTTCTTTAAATTTCTTATGCCGTCGTTATTATAAAATCAATTTTTATATGGGATTACAAAAAATATTAAACATGCTTCCTAAAGAACCTTCTGATTTTTATATCCGCTGATGACTTGAGTAACTACTACAACTACATCAACAGTTTACTTTGCGAAACTCCAAGTATAAATAATACAAACTCATGTCCTCTGCTTAGAAACACATCTTCATTCAAAACACTTCTATAAGTATGGAAAAATGCTAGATTGTGTTTTCTTCTCAAAATGTACTTCTTTGTCAGTAGCATGTCTGATTGGAAACTTAAATAACTATGTGTCAACAACAAAACAACAAATGATTTTAGATTTAAGGTTAAATGCTACTTGATTGTGAGTCAAATATGATATTAGTATATTTATCGCATTCTAAAAGTTAATTTGATATTCACATGATTCCCAACTATATTAAACTTTTTCAATCTCGTGAAAACACACTTAATTTTTCTTTCAGATGAAATAATTCCTAAGATTACGAGATTTTATTCGGTATCATCTGTTGAGGTACTTGTACGTTGTACCCGTGCAAATTATAAGCAAATGTATTTTGTCAGGCAAATTACCTCAATACTCATGAATTTTACTATTACTCAAATACCTCTTTTTGTGAAAACAGAGCTATGCAAGCTTCTCTTTCTTATCGACAATCCTAAATCAGATAGCTTATGACTATTTACAGACGCATGTCAGTATCAGGAATTAATACATAGCTTATTGTAAAAAACAGGAGACATTTTAAATTTGGTGATAACAACCTACACAGTTCCCACTGAACTTTTCAAAGCTTATTTTTTATCCTTTCGTTTACACGTCCGCTGACGATTGACGCAATCAAGAAATCCACTTTAAAAGTTTACCAGGTTGCTTGTTGGAAAAAAATACTAAGATGTTTTTATTCAAAGTATTATGCCAGGTGCGCAAATGAAATAGTAAACTACACCCCCTTCTCCGTAGCATGTCTGATTGGAAACGATAATGATTGTATGTCAACAACAAACAAAAAATCGTTTCAAGTTGTTTACTTTATATGATGCTGAATGAAATACGTATGCTACATGGAAAAATCATTTTATCCAATTCCCGCATTCAAAAAGTCAATTACGTATTCGCATAATTGTTTTTCAAGGAAAGGCAACGAAGTCGAAATATTCTCAAATCGTAAGGAACGTGACATGTATGATTGCTTAAAAGTGTGCTAAAGCTGTGTTACATGCGTGGAAGGACTCATCCTGGAGCTTCTATGTCATATACAAATTATACATTAGGATAACTTTACAAAGTAAAACCGAATTCACAGCTACCAACTAAAATACAAAGTTGAAAGTAATGTTATATTTACATCCATCTCTTTCTGCTGGTTAATGTTTCTGTTTTTAAATAACATTTAACCCGTTTCAAGAGCTTCGTAATGCATAATACTTCATAATCTTAGTTGTACTATAGTTTTAAAGACGATACATTATGTTTGAACGAAGCAGATAATAAACGACAAATAGCTCCTAGACACGTTTCAAATGTAATTATGTGATTTTGGAATGCTTATAAATATTTATATCTCAACCTATTTGTAAAAACAAATTTCATAATACTTTTTGTATGGAAATAGCTACTTTGCAATAAACTGAAGTTGAAACTAATCAAAGGTGTTATAGTAAAGTAAGTTTATAACAAAAACTTATGCAGATAAGGAGGATTAGTGATGTAATGATTGTGGTTTCCATACCTAAGCTTTTGCTTTGTCAACTTTCTATTTCCAAACCTTGTAAATCTCTCACTGATGATGCTTTTTACAAACACAATGAACATTTGGGTTGCGTAACTTGCGTAGCGAAACAACGGGTTTCTGGGATGGCAAAGGCATCAGATTTTCCTAGATAGTCAATAATCTCATTTGGCCTAAAAAATCAAACGTTTTCTTCCAAACTGAATCCGGAGAAGAAAGGAAACTGACTGAGGAAAGAATTCTTGGAGTTTGTAATAATTATTAGCTTTTGCAGCATTTATATAAGTTTTTTGAGAGCCTGGTTTTGGCAATAAAGTACCTTCTAAAAGCAAGTGCTTTTGATAATATTTCGGGTTTGCTAGGAAGACATTTAAAGTTTAGGAACACAAATCGGAGATGGATATCCTTTCTTTAGTCCGTAATGTTTGGTGTGATTTCTCCTTAACCTTTCTCATTCTGCCAAGTTTAGTGGAACCCCTAGTACTGCTCCATTTCATATTTGTTATTGCAAGAAGTATAGAAATAAACTCTAATAATAGCCGGCAAGTCTACAATTATAGTCCTTTTTACCTGTCAATAAAGCTTGCTCTTTGAAAGTTCTCAGAACATCCAAATGAAGACTAAGAAATTTTGTCTGCAACTACAGCTACCACCGCTGTTACAATTGTACGTATTATTAATTATTAATAAGCTCGCAAAGTAATCAAAAGGACAGAAAATCCTTGCTGGTTAGATACTCTGTATCTGTAGCATGCATATTTCCTAACAAATCTGCGCCTGTAGAAGAAGTATGGAAAACTTATGTAGTTGAAGTTGGTCTTGATATTGGGTTTTTTTCAGTTTCTCAATTAACCTTTCATGGAAATTACTGCCGTAACGGCGAAAAGGCAAAATTGTGTTCTTAACAAAAAATACGACATTTCAAGAAAAACCACCTACTAATAATCATGGGCTACTCGCGAAGGACAATAAAGGTGAGATAAACACTTCATACCTAATTAAACGTTAGCAAATGTCCAGTATTATTGAATTAATTATGATTTTGCTCGTTTTCTCAGAGTAAAATAAGGTCCACTCAGAATCGTTTCGTAAGCTTGCTAAAAAATTGAAAGAATAAGCCCCCTTTTAATATAAAGATTTAGTTTACAGAAACTAATTAATTACGTACCCTTTCTCGGTAGCCCAATTGATTGTCAAATAAACTGTGTGGGTGTTGACAAGAAACCAAGAATTGTTTTTTGGGGCATTTTGATACATAAAGCGTTTTTTATTTTTCGGAAACGTCATTTTTCATTTATAATGGGCATTAAACTACAAATATAAGCTCTGGAGCATTTTACTAAATTATCGTGGATTGTATTTCAGGTTTGCAATATTGATAATATTCCCTTCTGTATATAATCACAGAATTGTGAGTAGTAGTCCCTAAAAATTCCAAAAACCAATTTGGTTCATGGATAATTCTTTGATTTGTAGAGTTGTTCTGATTTAAAATGCTTATAATTGCCAACGCGTTTTGCTCACCGTCAAAGCAAAATATAATTTGAGTGTTTATAATATTTTACTGTTTTATAAATATGCAAATTATAATTAACAGTTAAGCATGAACCAAACTTTTTCTTTGAAATAAATACAAAATGAATTCAAAGACAGCTTTAGTAAACAATCATATCATTTTTATTTCTATTTGTTTTCGAGCATGAAATTTTATTCCAGTTATAATGAAGTTAGACAGCCGTATTGAGGCTGCAAACAAATAATTAATTATAAAATGTTTGTGACCATTATATTTTAGTCCTACAGGTAAATTTACGAGTTTTTTACCGTAATATTATTGCAACATCAAGCATGGCTTTAGATTTTTTACTTATTCGTGTAGCCGGGAAAAAGCTATGTAGTTTAGTTTATTACAAACTGTCCTTCCAACCAGATACTTAAAATGAAATTCCTTGTTGGGTTAATCCAACCGAATAATTATTGGAATGTTTTATTAGCTCTACTACTCGAGCTCGGAAATTTCTGTAGAATTTTTGTGTTACTCTATTGTTGCAACTTGCCTCGCATTTCGTCGTTTTCTCCATATTAAAACATACCTTCATATTCAACAAAACTTATTGCTATGATGGATTCAGCTTAACTAAAAGTAAACCAAATGTTTAATTTCCAGGTACAGCTGGCTAATTTTGCAAATCAAGGCGGAACCATCCGTAAAAGTTGGAAAAATAATAAGCATATTAAAAGGCAATCGCTATCTTTGTATTTTAATTTGTATTGTTTACTCTTTAATCTTCATACTAAATTCTGATATCATCACCCAAATTTTACCTTTTGTTGACTTTAACACGAATTGTTAACAATGGACGAAACTTTCATTCTGATCAAGCTTTCGCACCTGTGCGGGAATCCTTTGATCATCCTTATTAAATATATAATTTTGACTTCGTTGAATTAATTTTGGAATTTTGGCCCCTGAGTTTTTTTCTTGATTTAAGTACAACTTTCTAGCTAACAATGAAAACATGTTTGAAAAAATTATCTAGAAATGCTGCAGTTTATGTGTTTATTTGATCATGCATTGCTCCAATGGAAAGTCAGCACGATTTTAACTTAGTCGTGGGTAGTAGCGAAATGTATTTGTCATGACAGAACTCTTGATTCGCACAAAGAATATTTAATTACATTGCTTAAAAAATTCTCTCCTAATAAGCACGCAACTTGTTGCCAAACGATGAAATAGCATAGTGACCTCCAACAAAATATTTAGTCTTATAATGTACCTGAATGTAGTAAGTATCGCAAAGCTGTAAACAGCCCAACATTTTGTACATAACGATGATACACAACGAAAATTGTCTCCTTTGTTATAAAAATTTACTTATGTTTTTTAATTTTAGTTAGAAAAAAATGGGTGAAGCATTCAGCATGGAAATAAGTCGTGATTTTGTTAGTTGTAAAGCTTTTGATGTACTCTTTTTGAGCTTGAGAAACTTAAATTCAAATTTATCCATTTTTAGAAACGTGCCATACTACATTTTAATTAATTTGTTTCTTTACATGTCTATTCTGCCTTGAAGTTGCTCAGTGAAGGAGTCAAAAGTGACAGTAGCAGCTGAGACACGCGTCTTACAGCCTGTTTTTCAGTCTCTGTGGTTGTCACATTTTATATTTAAAGCCATAACTAGTAAACATGAACATTTTAGATGTAAACCCCACTTCAAAACAAACTATCCACTCTCTGTCATTTCAATAAGGATAATATTAAAATCACTCGTGCGTGATTTAATATAGTAGCTCACTTGTGTACTGTCCTTCATGAGGTGCTTTGTTGTGGCTTAATGATTTTTTCGAAGACTATTCCAAAAACTTGTCGTTGCATGCCGGAGTGGTGAAGCTATCCTATAGGCATTTATGCTTAAATTTCTTAAACTGGAAGGTGCTGGAAGGAAGGTGAAGGTGGTGAAGGAGGTGAAGGTTTTTTTTGGAAACTCATATCACATTTTAGTGCTCTGAAATGCTGTCACTCCAGTTAAGAATTAGGGAGTTCATTTAAAAACTGCATGAAAAACATCCGCCCGTTTCTTTGTAAAAAATGCCAACCAGCATGAATTCCCATATATTTAAAATTTACAAATATGCGTATCTAAAAGCTAAAAGTGTATACATAAATGATAGGGAATCCACAGAATTATTATATGGCAGACTTTTTAATGACATAACACTGAAATGTAAAAACAAAACAAAATTTGCAACATTCAGCACAAAAGAGCTGATTAGTGAAGTGTAAATTGTAATTGTATGTATTCAGAATGCTCTTATTCAATGCACTACATATAATGTAAACAAGAGCTAAATCAGCATGTAGTCCTTGAGTTGCTATTATAAGCTATGCAAATATGGAATTTTGTAGTTTTACGGATTTCTATAGAATTTTTGCCATGATTAAAATGCGAAACAAGTATTCCCTCAAACTTTCTCCCCGACTTGTGCACAGTCAGAGCTCCCACTGACGACTGAGGCAAGGAGAAAGCAGCTAGTGGGGTAATGTACAAACCCAACCAAAACCGTCCGAATCACTATGAAATGTTGACTATATGAATACGCCTCAACTATCCATTGCCTCAATATTTCTGAATAAAGCACATTACAACTTACAAGGTTTTAGCTCTTCGGAAGGAGTTAGAAACATGGAAGGAATTAGATTACTAATAATGAAAAATATAAGAGTACAGTATAGTTCTGTAAACTTAGCATGAAAAATTATCTTTATCGTTACAGCGAGAACACGCATTCATATATTTAGCTAAGGATCAAAAGTTTCCACCAGCGGAAGGAATTCTAATGCGTATAAGTCATCAGCGCCTGAATATAAATTCAAAGTTCCATTATACTACATGAAAATATCAATTTTGTATTTATTTGTGTAACTGAAACCTCAGCTTTCTTTTCGTTTATAGGGATTATTGAGCTCGATAATTTCATGTTTAAATAAAGTTCATTGTATAATTTCATATTCAACACAAAATAAAATAATATTATTAGCCTTATGACGAATAACCCGCCAAGGTTCAATTAATTTTATCCTTCAACTTCAACAGTCAAACGTACATTTTCCACAACTATTTGTTTCAGTTGAAGACTAATTTCCTCGTGTCTATCGCAGAACTATCTGACAACTTTGCATGCAAAACGTGAAATTGAAATTTTATTCAAATGCTTTTGTTTGTTTCAGGTAAAGAAGGTCTGTGGAATTGCATTTCTAAATTGATTTTTTGTCTCGTCACAATTCGAAAGAAAGGTTTACGTTTTCCACAAAATGGATTGCACACAGAAAGGCTGCGAGGTTCCATTTGAGAGCTTCATAAATGTGCATTTACACGTGACTTTCAACTTTTAACAACCAAGCAAGCCTTTAATATCACCTAAACTGTCAATATCATAGAGCCAAAAATGAAGTTGCTGATAATATTTTAATAAAACTCTAAAGTACCACGATACAAATTATTGTTGTAATTTATATACGTTAAGTCCGATATAAGTAAATCTATTGATCTTTGTAATTACTTTTTACTCTTCAAATATTTGGTGAAGTGTGACAGCCAAATGATATTTTTCTGCACTGATTTGTCTGGGAACATTTTTCCTCGAACAATTAGTTCTTCTATATATTTCTCTTTTGAGGTTGAAAGTAATAAAAACAACCAAATTAAATAGTCGTCGATTTAGTTCCTAAGAACTGTGCTCAACAAGCTAGAAATTGTTTGACTATCTCATTCTGGGAATAACATATTGAGCTGCAATATTTTTTTTGATTGACCTTATGAAGTAACAAACTTGAAGGGAATTAGTTTAAATGCAGTCACATGTGAAACACAACTTTCGTGGTCACCATTTATTTTGACAAGTTTACTTTAGTGGTATGCTTTCAAATCCTCTGCAAATGCGGAAGTTATTAAGAATTCCCAAATTAGGTTCTTTTCCATTTCTATTTATTCCTAAAATTTCTGTGAAAAATCGAAGGCGCTTTGTTAGTTATGTCTGCTATGCTTTGTATTTCAATGTTATGTCGGCTCGTCGCGTTTTCCGTTCATCTTCTACCTTATTCTCTTCGAAAGCGAGAATGCATTCGCAATTATGTGATAAACTACAATTATATTGTTGTGAATTCTATGCAAAACGGATGATGTGCCAATACACTGTGCCCGTAACACCGTATTATTTATGAGTTACCTTTCCTTCGCTCTTGGAATTCAAGGACATAAAAACAGGTGTAAAATCCATTTTAAATGTTTCAGATTAGTCATATTTTCCAGGGGAAGAAAAACAAAATAATTCCTGTAATACATCCTCAATGCATCAAACGAAATTACAAAACTCCCCTTGATTGGAATTTAATTTGCCATATAGTTGTTTCTGTCAATATATGCTTTGATAACTAGATCAATTGAAGCACTGGCAAAGGAGTTCGCATGATTACACACGAGGCTACTTTGTAATCCCACTGAAAAATTATAATTTAACATTAAAATTATCAGGTAAACTAATCAGACTGTATATGCTAGAATACACTCAACAAATATCATCCACATGATTGACATCGTTAATTCAAACCCAACCTGTTCTGCAGTCCACATGCTTTCCAGTTAGACGCACAGAAAATGGACAAAAATGCACACGTCGAAAAATTCTATAACATTTTATTCATCTCATAGTTATTACTAGAATTTCTATGTCCACCAACGTTGGAAGTAATCAAAGTGTATTCAATTTTATTCATGAGAAATGAAGGCATACGAAACGTAACTCTTTGTGAAATACGAATGAAATCTTGTGCAACTTGTATTCTTCGTTTGAGACCAAATGAGATCCATTCGGTAATTACCTTAACTCAGAAAGGATGTTCAACTTCCAATTACAGACGTTTACTTTCACGGAAAAGTTTAAGTAAACTCATCTCTACTATTGCGATGTGCTTCCTTGAATATTATGATCATCGGTTTGCGAATTTCCTTTGCCAAGAAATCCATTTCATTTTATAGATTCCGGCAACCAATCCTCATAAATTTTGTTGCTCATAAGTATTCGTTCCCTCACGTTGCAAACAAACGTTTTTATTTTGAAACACGAGCAAATTTCATGTACAGCAATTTCCCTAGTTCTGTCTCAATAAAATGCAAATATATGAGCCAACTCTTCGTTCCCAATTATTCATAATAGTCGACATGTGAAATATTACATTGGCAAAAAGAAATTCGGATGATTATCAAATGCTTGGTTGTATGCACGACTTATTCATTCAGAAGAGTGAAAAAATGATCGAAGATTACAATAATTTTTTATTTCATCAATTTCGCATTTTGAACACAAAAGCACAATCACTTAAAATCAAAATATTTATTTTGTTTGTACTCGTATTAAATTGTTATTCTATCTGACAATATGAAATCATTATTTCTACGTCCTAACCTTCCCCGTTTTATTCCTGGATTAAATCCCAAAACTGAATCAAAATTTCTCGATTTCTTTTTCCCAACATGAACCCGATTCGAGGTGTGTTCATAAACTTGTGCATCCATTTTATCAATTGCAATGAGTCCGGCTCACTTTGCCCACGGCTTTCTGACCCGCTAGCACCGTCAACACAAGGTATTTTATTATCCCCTGCCGATCGTGGATCGACAGTCATTCACACTTCTTTTCACGTGGACGTGTGCTGAAACTCTAACTCAACCTTATCTCCCGTTCCGGTCTCTGTGTTTAACTAACGACAGTTAGTTAATGTGCGTGTTAGTGTTATTAGTGAAACCCTTTGCAGCCCAGAACATCATTCCCATTTACCCAGTCCCCCACATTACATAATATTTAGGATAATACCCCCTCTTATTACAAGACGGCGAGCTTTTATTGGTGTGTTTGCTAGCAGCCGCTGGCTCGTCTACCTCCCAATTAGCCAAGTGAGTGGCCTCGCCAACCCATTATTAAAAGTTGTGTTCCCGGCCCATTCTGTATTATAATATGTAGAGAACCGTCGTGGGCCCAAAATCATTGGCATTCCAGTAATTTTCCCCATCAATTTGGGTTTGTTTTCCAAATAGCCCCCTATTTCTAAATGTTCATTCATGTGTTTATCGATCCTCCAAGTTGTCCAATTGCTTCAAATTTAATTTTAATAGATTCCCCCTCATCAGTATTGGGTACCCATCCCTCTACCCAGCCCAATTTTTCAATAATTTTAAACTTTTAAATTTAAGCGGTGGGCGAAAGGAAACGGCCGACGCATAATCGGAATTTTATGACCCGCCCCAACCCCACAGACATCACTAACCCATCCCAATTGTTTTAGTCTTCCCTTTATACATTTAACCGTATGATAAATAGAATGAATATGCCCACAAATACTTCTACCTTCCCGTTCCATACCCATAATATAATACGACAAAATGTTCCCTATTTCCCACATAATTGAAGGTTTTCGCCGCTTTGACGGCACTTTCCCAGTAGAACAATGGCTCCCAAAATTTAAATCGACTGTCAACTCCATTCCCTAGATAATTCATGGCCCAGATTAAACATAGAACGCGTTTTAGATGGCCCAGTAAAAAGTTGGTTCGCCAGTCGTGAACATGAATTCCTTTCCCCATTACAATCCCACGAAACAGAAAATTCACGATGGTCCCAATTAGAATTAGAACTTATCACATTCTTTGGTCGCTCCTCACTAAAGCCCCAACTCAAACAAAAATGCCAACAAATCCAGCTCCTCGATTTTCCCGATCCCCTCCAATATGTCATGGCTAAATTGGAATCCCTAGCACAGCTAAATCCCCAAATGAGCAATGAGAAACGTATCAAATCCCTACTATCTGGCCTCCCGATTGAACTTGCCCAACAAATGACACTCGCTCTTGACCCAATACTTACTACACCCTCTCAGTTTCTCTCTCGTCTACGTGCCATTCTACGAGTTTCCCCACTTCAATATACCGTCCAAAATGAGCCACAATTCTTCACTCAAGACGCACACGACCCACATAGCCGCCACCTTTTCTCATTCTTCACTTCAAACTTGCAAAACCAAACGAAAATGCCAGTCTTCGATTGAGTACGAGCCAGCCACAGCACCACGCCGTCCGCCTCACCCCATTCGAGACCAATCACATGCCCACAATAAATTTCACGTCCTCTTTGATCAAAGAGAAAATATTAATTCATGATTTTTCTATCGAAGCTCTGGTAGATAGTGGTGCAAATATTTCCGTCATTTCCCCAGAAACCCTACTTGCTATCCCTCCCAACTTTGTACTGTCTACAAAAACTATTACCCCTTTCACAGTCTCCGTTGCCGTTGGTGGTACTAAACAAACCATAAATTCAATAGTTACTTTAGCATTTTCGCATACCCCGTTTCCTTCAAAACATTTGAATGGCAATTTTTACGTTTCTCTCAAACTCGACAAATCCCATTATTCTCGGCTTAGATTTGCCTTACAGAGTCCCCTTTCTCATGGATTGATGCCAGAGACAAATGCCTTTACCTTGAGACCCACACCTGAAAACCCAGTTCCCCCAACTCCAAAATGCTTTGGCTGCAAAGGCAGCCCAATCAATCGTGATACCTCCCAACTGCACTAAACGTGTAGCATTACGTATTGATTCCCCTGAAAATGGCACCTTTTCAATTCACCCTAATCCCCATTTCCGTTCCTTGAATCACATAGCTTTTCCCCATAGTATATGCACCACGACTCAGGGTAAAACATACACCTACCTCACGAATCCCACCTTCGAGCCAGTCAAGGTTTTGGCCAACACAACCCTAGCATACGCGTCTGAAGTTAACCCAGATACCCTAATCCCACTCGATAATATAATCCCCAATAAAGGCAACATCAACAAAGTTTCCACTAATGGTCACTACATCCCTTGCATTGACCCTGACATTGACACTATTGATCTCCACCCCCATCTCACACCCCAACAGAAACAGGAACTAAAAGCCCTCCTATCTAAATACCGCAAAGCCTTCGCCTTTAACACTTCCGAGTTAGGAAAAACGTTAAAGGCCGAGCACACAATTGATACGGGCAATTCCCCTCCCATTCGTCACCACCCCTACCGCACATCCCACTTTGAACGTAACGAACTTAAACAAGAAGTCCAGAAACTCCTTGACATGGGTATTATTGAACCCTCTTCTTCACCCTACTCCTCCCCCGTAGTCCTAGTCAAGAAACCCGACGGTAGTTGGCGTTTTTGCGTCGACTACCGTAAACTCAATAAAATCACAAAATCTGATGTTTACCCCCTCCCTCGAATGGACGCGATGCCTTAGATCGTCTGGCCGGAATTAAATATGCCTCTTCCCTTGATCTCATGTCCGGTTACTACCAAGTCCCAATGTCCAAAGAGTCCCAAGAGAAAACTGCCCTTTGTCACCCCCGGACGGTTGTTTTGAATTTACACGTCTCCCCTTTGGTTTATGCAATGCCCCAGCCACATTCCAACGTCTCATGGACAATGTCCTTTCCCATCTTAAATGGTCCATGGTCTTAGTGTATCTTGACGACATCCTGGTTTTAGGTAGAACATTTGCCGAACACAATCAAACCCTGGAGTTAGTATTACAAGCCCTTATCGATGCAAACCTGACCCTGAAACCCAGTAAATGCCACTTCGCAGAACCCAAACTCAATTTCCTTTGGTCACATAATTAGTCAGAAGGTATTGAAGTTAACCCGAAAAAGTCCGAGCAGTCCAAGATTTCCCCACTCCCCGAAAAGTAACTGATGTTCGCTCATTTTTTGTCCCTTTGTTCATTTTATCGACGTTTATTCCCAATTTTGCAAAAGTCTCGAGCCCCTTATTCGCTTAACCAAGAAAGACGCCCCATTCACATGGGACGAACCCAGCAATGCTCCTTTCAGACAATGAAAGACCTATTATCCTCTTCGCCGCTCTTAACTCACTTTGACCCCTCACTACCCACAGAACTTCACACGATGCATCCAAGATTGGCTTGGGAGGCAGTTCTAATGCAATTAGATCCCTCTACGCAATCCCGTCGCCCAATAGCTTATGCCCTCCCGTACCTCAACGACGCTGAGAAAAATTACACAATTACAGAGTTAGAATGTTTGGCCGTCGTATACTCCTATTGATAAATTCGCCGTCCCTACCTCTACGGGTCGTCATTTTAGCAGTCGTTACTGACGCATTGCTCTGCTTTGCCACCTCCTTAATCTCAAGAATGCCAAATGGTGCGTCTTTGCCCCGTTGGGCCTTTCCCTTCAGCCATATACGATTATTCTGTGATTTACACAAGTGGCAAGTCTGCATGGGCCATGCGACGGCCCTTTCCCGAAACCGCCATGCCATGACACTCCCAATTTAACAGATAACCTTTCTTTACTGCTATGATAGCCCAGGTAGTAAAATCCGAATTCCCTGATATTATTAATGAACAAAACAATGATCCGCCAGTATCGCGCCAGTTAACCAAGGCAGCTTTTAGACCCCACAACTTCCCCATCTGATGAAGTTTTCACCAAATTTTCTATTCACGATGATATTCTGTACAAAGTTAATCACGGCAGTCCTCCGTCCGCACTTTTAACTCCTTTACGTAGCCGCAAAACACTACGTCAACAAGCCCTTAAGTCTGTTCACAATGATGCCGGCCAAGCCGGACATTTTTGGGTTCCACAAAACGTGGCGAACGTCTCCGTTCCCCGTTTTTTGGCCATCATGTCCCAAACTCCCGCCAATAATTTAAATCGGCCAAACTTGTCCAATGTTTTTCAGGAAAAATACACTGGCTTCGGGTCGCACTTTGTCCACTAACCCCTCCAGATCGTCCGTTTGAACGCATTGCTATAGATTTTATTGGCCCTTTTCCCCGTTCCAAAAATGGAAAATGTCACGTTCTGACCATTTCCGACCACCTGTACTAGATATGTCGAAGCTGTCCCCTTTTCCCGAGCTAACGCCACTAACTCAATTAACGCTTCGTCCTCAAATACATTATTTATCGACACGGTACCCAAAGACAATTTTAGCTGACCATGGTTCCCAGTTTGAGTGGGCAAGAATTTAAAGATTTCTGCTCATCCCTTAATATCGGGAACTGAAGTTTGCCGTCTCCCTATTCGCCCCAATGTGAAGGCCGTGCGAAAAAGAATAACGACACCACAAACGCACTCTCATGCCAAATTATTACACGACGCAGAACGGTGGTGATTGGGAAGCGCGGCAGGTTATCATCCTGCAGTTTTGCCCCACGACACCTGCTAATTCATTGCCGTTAGCTAAACATTCCGCGACATTTTTTCTGAGTGTTGCATGGTCTGCGCGAGGCTCGTTGTCATGTGAGCGAACACACTTGTTGCCGCGGCCCGCAGCTTTTTCCGTATTATCTGAGAGCCGGCGGGCAGAAGGCCGCATTGACCGTTCGCGCAAAAAGCTGCCGAAGTAGCAAAACTTCGGTCCGGCGGCGATAGGCACAATACAATGCAAATGGCGCAAGGCGCCACCAATGCCCCAAAAATCACAACGATACGGACATGCGCTAACGACTTTCGCTTTTCTCCCGGAGAACGCGTTGTCGTTAGCATCGGCTCGATTAGAAATCAACGTCCCCGTGCCCCGAAAAGGTACAAGAAAGTTGAACGCCACAGTTGGCGTGGTCGCCTCAAAAATAACTGGTCGACAATTAGGGCCCCATCAGCTGTATGAAATGCAAGGACGCTACGCCCCTAATGCGGCAGAAACAGGATGAATAATTTTTGCTGGGCTAACGCCCGGCTTAGCTTAAGAAGATAAGTTGCCCGTCCTGATAGGGCTTCCCTTTCATTGCCAGCAAGCCCTGACGCGCTCCGGAACCC
>LJIJ01001409.1:0-45682 GCA_001718145.1 Orchesella cincta
ATTCACAGTTTCATCCGAGTCCGAAAGAGCCTTTGCCTTCGGTGTCAACAATTGTTCGGAGTGACAGAACGGGATGCGAAAGCTATGGGAGCAGTTGGGTGCGAATGCAGATATGAGATTGTCTTTGTGGAGATCTTATATGTTAATGGTCAGATAGCAACGAGATGTAACGGACATTGTAAGCTATAAAAGGGTAGTAACCTGGTTTACCTTAACATAAAACTGGTTCCAGCTTCATACTCTTGATTACTTCAAAAAGCTTTCCTTAAAAATCTGTGAGAGAATAACCTAGCACATATCGATACATAGTACGGAGTTGTAGCCTTTAGTCAGTTGGCAGCTAGTAGGCAGATTTAAGCTACCTGGAAGCGTAAAGTTAGCTACAAAACGGTAGCTAGAATTCTGGCTATCCTCTCGGGTGCTCATATTCTTGCTACTAGGTAGCCGTAATTAGGCTTACCTTTGTAAAATCCACCAAATCAGTAACCCAGGGAGATGCGCCAACTTTTAAATGGTTAAAATGCGTTGATATTATTTCAAGGTAGATTGCCGGACACGCTCTCTCGACTGGAGTGAAATTTGTTCGCTAAACTTCATCAACCGCATCAAATGGCAAGGTAGCAGATTTATCCTACGTTTTCCTATCCTATCATGTTAAAAGGTAGCGAAATATAGGCTACCTGGGTAGCTAAGTCTGCCCTACCTCAGGCCTGCAACTGGTTATGCGAAGTTTGCGGCTAGTAGGCAGATTGGGTAGCTACTGCGAAGCTATTTAGTTACTCAAGAAAGGTAGCTAATTCTGCTACGGTAGCTATATTCTGCTACCGGTAGCTAATTTAGCTCCTTGTAATCGCCAACGTAAGCAGGATAGGTGAAGTTTCAAAATGGTTGAAAATGGTTGAATATTAAGTTTCAAAGGTAATTCGGGCACGCTCTTTCGACTGGGAGTGAAAGTTTTACTCTAAATCTCCATCAACGCGCATCGAAATGGTAAGGTAGCAGAATTTAGCTACCGTTCCCTATGCCTATCCATGTTAAACGTAGCTAAATTTAGCTACCAGGTAGCTATATTTTTGCTACCTTTTGGGTAGCTAAATTTAGCTTCCAGGTAGCTAAATCTGCCTACCTAGCCGCAACTGGTGGATGTAATTTGTGGACGTCAAAATGTGTCATAAGTGAAGTCTTCAATTTGTCAATGTCACTTAAAATAACATGACCTTTGACCTCTGTTGGAAAGTTTGATTTAAAGTTTTAATGAATGTTTGTAATCAGCAATGCAGAAGCTTTCGAAAGGTATATTATAAGCTCCGTTGGTCATTTCAATACTTAATAGTGACCGTTGATCCTGTCCGGAAGGCTTGATTTATATTTGCACTGCATATCCATCATCAGCACAGCAATGCCCTTCGAATGAAAATATTACAAGCTATATGTGACGCTTATCATTTCGGTTGAGCATATCATTTGACCGTGACCCCAGATACCTTTCTACCATCTCATCCTCGGCCTTGACCTTATTTATCGACTGGTCGAATCAGAATTTCAAAACGTCAAACAGTTCGAAAGTTATCGCTATTGACAGACAGTCGACGACAGCACACACAGACGTCGCTATACAAGTCTTCTTGATATGTAGGTAAGTTACATAATAAATAAATTAACAAAAAATGTCGGATCTGATAACACTTTACACTGCATGATACATTCCAGCTGTATGATTGAAATTGAAGTAACAAAGCGAAACATATTTTTTGCATCTAACAAGATCCTACGTCACAGTCTGCTCGGATTACACGATCAAATAAAAAATCATCGTACGTTTTGGCATATCAAAAACTAGAACATTTCACAATTATTTTTATGACGTAGAAATTTTCAGAGTGTACATTGATTGAAATGGTAAGGAGAAGTATGCCATGTAGAGTGTCTATGGCATTCAATATCAGACACAGACAGTTTAGTAAAACCTTCTCATTGTCTTGCCTTATTAGATTGTAACAGTCGTTCATCAGCAATTGAAGCATGGCAAGTGTTTCTTTCTGACATTACAAATGAGCTGCAAATAAAATCTTACGAACAAAAATGGAAGTTTTTAGCTCTATTTTGATATTGTTTCGTTTTATCCTTAATTTCCTTTTTGAATGTAAACTTCAGAAGTCACCACAAAAACTTACCTCCAGGTCCTCTTCGTTTACCATTGCTTGCGAAATTTACTTCAAATTGCTTGGATAAACTCTATAGAGCCTCATCTTGCATTTTCCAAATTGGGGGAGCAGTATGGAGACATTGTCAGCGTTCAGCTCGGTTCCGTGTATTCTGGTATGTCAATTTAAAATAATTTGTCACTTGTTCAAACTTTATTTCAATACAAAAATATTTAAATTTTTAGTCACTATCAACTCGTTTGAATTGATGGAAAAATACTTAACCAAATTGGAATTCAGTGACCGCTACTTTAATGGGTGGATGTCAGAACGCTGCTGGCAAAAAAAGGCTTGGCATCATATTTGCAAAATATCCTCACCCGTGGACTCAACTTCGGCGTTTTTCTTTGCAAAATTTGTAAGAATTTGGTCATTAAGTTCAGTCATCATTAAGTTCATCATTCATCATCAGTCATCATTAAGTTCTGCATGATGTCATTCATGCAGAACTTAATGATCTTGTTCACGAACTTAACAGCAGTCTAAAAGAAAACAATGGAATCCACAAGTTTGATAATTATTTCACAATTACATTACTCAATGTTGTGTGCGTGTTCGCTGGCAAAAGATTTTGTACACGATGACCACAAACTATTGAAACTGACAAAAATTTAAGGACTTTGTTGGCGCTGCATTAGATGAACACTACAATTAGAATCCTAAACTTTGAAGGCATTTGATAAGAGTTGTCATTATGATTGTTGGAGTATTCAAGTACGGAAGTTTCCCCAGAAAAATAGATGGAATTGAGGACCGAATATCTTCAAAGTGGAGTTTTGCTACAGTTTGGAAGCGTCTCATTCCAGAGAAGTCATACTTTACGATGAAACCGAAGACTGGCTGCAGATTTGTATCGGTTTGCAACAGATTAACGCGGGGCCGCAACAATCGCATGGTGTGAAGTGCATCTTATAGAAGAAATACCCTATCGTTATTCTACTAGACGAGATGCAGAAACTGACCTTTCGTCGTGCGTAGAAAATAGTATTGCAAGAAAACATCGGATTTCATGGGACCCCGGCACATTGAGTTTGGAAATCAACGATGCTGAGCTTCGTTTTCACGGACTTGTTGAGCTCGCATCTGGAGTAGTACTTCATGAGAGGATTCCGAAAACTGATTTTTGGAACGGGAGGGGACCAAGGTTGAAGACCGACTTCTGGAACGGGAGGGGATCAAGTTTGAAGACCGACTTCTGGAACGGGAGGAAACAATTGATACAGACTAACTTCTGCCATGGGACTGATTCTTCAGGAATGGATTGTCGGATTCAAGACTTGGATGGGATTGCTGATGGAGTTCGTTGGAATGGAATCGGACAAGAGGATTTGAGTTCAGCTATTAGGAGTGATGTTATCCGAAGTCACATCACTGGGAGGGGAATGTTGGAGCCTATACATACGTTTGTGTATATACTTAGCATGTAAAAATATATATATTTTGTTTTTGAAATTTGAAGTCCTAAACTTTGAACGCGTTTGATAAGAGTGGGTCATTATGATTGTTGGAGTCTGTAATACATATTCTATAATTATTAGAACAGTTAGTAATGTACTTTTAAAGTTATCATAGTTTAAGGTGGTATCTCAGTTAGCCCCATACCTACCTGTGGTGATGCGTATACGGGCATGTATCAACTTATAGTCGTCAAGGAAGTATTTGTTATTGATGTATATGAAATTCATGCTGCGTGTATCGGGTAAAAAGTTGAAAGGTCAAATGGAAAAGCAGGTGATCGTAGTTAGTTAGTCAGTTTTTCAGTAGTCTGCTCGTATGATTTAGTATTATATTGTATGTCACACGCTTTGACCCAGACGTTGGGTGCATTGATCATTTCTGATAGTTTCAATTGTAATTGTCGAAATTAACTGTTGTTGTTGTAAATAAATGAATTGTTAAATGTTATCCTTGCCCATCATTGTAATGATAAGCTAAGGATAAGCAAATAGTCAAAATTATAAGTGCATTTGAGTGGTAAAAGCGTCTTGAGTGAAAGTTGTTCCGGTCACATCGGATTGGAATATTGAACATACTGAGTTATCAAAGTCCGGATTGGTTATTGTAACATCGGTCCGAACAATGTAAACACCACAATGAAAATGTAGCAACCATATTTTTGAATGTACTCTTTGTATGCAATGCAATTCTTGCAACGATTGATTGCGCTTCATTAAATATAGTTTGGCAAAGTGCCAATGAAAGAGAAGGTATTTTCAGGAAGCTGAAATTTTGTTTATTTTTAATTTAACATTTACGTTTCTATTGTGCTTTCTATATTATATATATTATATTGTTCCATCCTGCAATAAAGTCATTAAACCATCATACATCCTTTACATCCTTCATGTAATTAGACATTAACATGCCTTATGATTTGTAACGTAATTGGAGTACAGCCATCTTTATGTGCACTCAAGTTAATACTTCAGCTACAGACAGTCATTTAGACAAATTGTTCTTATGCACCTACGTTTAGCTCGATATCATGATGATGATTGACAAGCAAAGAGAAACAAGCTAGCAAACTCACATCATCCAACCAAACTATGCTCTCCCCAAATTCGGCACTATATAACATATAGTAAAACATATATTCAATTGGTAACCTAAAACTGATGTAATAATGCCGGTTATTATCATACGCATTATAAATAGTCCTATACTCATCAATGATGAGTCATCACTGTATTCTTGTCAAACTCTCTCCGAGAAATTGACGCTTTTCTGTGCTAAACGGCATGAGAGCTTTGTAATGAATCACTTTGCTTCTATCCTCATTAAGGAAAAGCTCGGGTCGAAAAGGTACTAACGTTTTCTTTTAATCGTGATGGATGACATAGAGAGTGTAGAGAATGATCGAGTACTTTGGACTCTAGTCACATGCATGCTTAACAATGGAAAATTAATGACTGTCTGCTGAAAACTGATTTCCTATTCGTGAATTTTTTATATACTTTTATATATTCTGCATGAATTTCAATCAACAGCTGTCGTCCCATTTCTCATAAGCTGCGATGAAATACGAAATTATTCCGTTCTCTGTTCCAGCTGTCAATACACAATTTATGGCAACACTGTCCTCATTTAAATACTATGAGTGCAACACGTTGGATATGTCGTTTTGGAGTTTCAGATTGTAAAGCAAAGGAATTACAAAGTTTGCAATTCAAATTGCTTTTTAAATATATTCCTCGCCTCATTTAGCTTGCAAATATTCCGGAAAAAGATACAAGTACAAACACGGGATGAACCGTTATTGAATTTCTTGTAGCAAAAAGAAGTTGGCACAAGGTGGTCACAAATTTACAGTTCATTTTTAAATGTCCAGTTTTTACTTCCTGCAATCCAATTTTAGTTGCTATATAAAAGCCAGCCACAAACCACGTTTCATCGGGTTTTTCAAGCAACTTTCTACTTCATAAAAGAAGCCTGTACTTGTACCATTTTGGGGACATTTGTTACGTTTATTACAGCATTCTTTAAGATTCTGTTGTGAATTATACTTTATTCCACCATGAAAAAAGCAGTCTGTCTTCTTGTCTTTCTTTGGTTTTGGTAGCCTTATTGGTTCACGTTGAGGTAATTATTTTGCGAATACTGATTACCAGCAAACATATTGTGATAGTATATGATTAATTTACACATTTTTGTATAACATGATGTAAAATAGGGCAAGGGCCATGTCGTGGTCTAGGCCAATCTTGTACCAGAGGCTCACAATGTTGCTCTGGAATTTGCCGAATTTTCCCACTTCCGCACGTTGTGTATCATCCTTGGTAAAAATGATGCAATACTTTTCTTGGTTTCGGTTATGGTAGCATCAACAACATAGTTATTAATGTACTGTTTGATTGTATACATTCAAATTTTTCAAGTTGTATACTTTAAATCTAGTTTGAATTGTTGGAGAATTAATTGAGTATTAAAAATTATGTATTATTGAGCACCTTTTCTATTCTAGTTTATTGGTTGCAAACGAGTTGATTTGCAACTCAAACAAAAAGAGTTCTCATTGGTATCTGATTTCATTTTAGGATGTTGTTTGAGATATCTAATAAGCTCCAGCATTCATCCTGTAATTCACATTTGAACATGCAGCGAATAATTCTCACAATCAAGAGATAAATGAAATTTTCATCCGATCTTTCTTTGTGTTCTTTACCACCTCATCCTGCTCTCACAAGTTTCATCACTGCAATGTTTTCGACGGTACAAGTTTCAGTCTGTGAGAGCTTTTTGCAGTTAACCAAAGCACTTGCTGCCATTCATGACACCTCAACAACTTAAAATCCTATCCCTTGCTCACGGGGTTTCGATGTTCGTTGAATTTATGTAAGAATAGCATTCGATAAAAAGCACCAAAAGCATAGGGCTGGAACGCGTTTGTAAATATATCGCAATAACCAACGGGGAGTGCAAAGCGGTTCCCACAACAAATATCACCTATCCTCATTGATAATACAATTTAAAATTGCAAGTAGGGGTATTAAAAAAATTTATCATCTAAGCAATGGCAGGAATTCACAAAATTTTGGAAATGAAATCTGGTGCTCAACCACAGAGGTAAAAAACCTTTTCAATATTTTCGGCATGAATACCCCAAATAGCCTGCTTATTAAAAGATGCTTTTTCAAATAGGTTATTGAAGAGAAGGCCTTCATCACCTGGAAAATGGAGGAATAAACGATGACCCAAAATGGGAGGCAATCAAAAGTCAGGCAAAATGCTTTCTCGGAGCTTGGAAAAGACGATTCCACCACAAAGGCTGTGTTTTTTCTCAAAAAAGATGGAAAATACGGTGGGGTGTCCAGGATTGTTTGTAAAACAGTGCAGTGACCGAGTATCAACATGATGTTGTATTGCGAGTAAAAATCGAAAAGATGAATGCGGATGGGAGCTCTACTCTAATTTTACGTAAGAAATTATATATATTCAAAGTTTTTTTAAATAAATATGCATAGGTTACTGTTTCCTCTGCAGATCCTCCAATGAAAACCCTAAAGAAAGAATCAGGTCGAGTGAATGTTGCTTCGTGTTGTATTCTGCCGGAAGTGAAGCACATAGCTTATTTCCGGGACGCTCACCCCCCAAAACCCAAAACTCGGTCTTCGGGATCGTGCCACGTTCAGGCCTTTACTCCACCTCAACCACCTAAGCATTGGAAGAGGTTGACTTCGTACGGATTGTGATATCAGTTAGCATGTACTTCTGCAAAGAAACTCAGAAACCCATTCAACAGCTCTCAATGATTGGCTGAGGAATCGCTCACAAAGATTTGGGAACCTGTATGATGAGGGAAATGGAAATTCCTTTTTCCCAGATTTGGAGCTGGAGGTCGAAGGATGGAATTCAAGTTGAAAACACACAAGTTCATCTAGCTGCGGGAAGTCCTTTCTGAAAACTCGGGTTGGAAGAACTGGAGAATAAAAACTGGAAATGAAATAGCTCTGTTAAAAATGGGACGAGCTGAATGCCCAAGCGTCTGAGAGCAATCCTTCACTGGATGTACACAGGAGAGCTGAGTCCTTTGGGGAACTTGGTAATGTCGGATGTGATTAAAGGGGCGAGAACCCTCCAATTAACTCCACTCATGAGACTCTGTGACAAAAAACTAATAAGCATCTGCACAACAGAAAACATGTTTGATTTGTTTGAAGTTGCAAGAGACAGTGGATTCCCGAATGCGAAGAAAGACATCGCCCAGTTTATAAAAGAGTAAACTCATTTTTTACACACTTTCAGACGTTCCTATAAAGTATAAACTAATCCATTCGTTTTTATTTTTAGAAACATTTAATCTCATCAGGAAACATTATTAGCAAGAAGAAAAAAACTATTGTAATTTGAAGCATGACAAATCAGATATCACCCAATTACAAACAATATAAAGCTGTCGATTGTCCGAACATAAATAATTGAAAAAAATTGTATGTGATGAATTTGTAACATGAAATGATGATGATGACAACTCTTTTGCGACAATTTTACAGCATTTGTGAATTAAAAATTATGTTTCGGGTTTGGGTGCAAGATAAGATTTATATTCCAATCATATAGTAAGTTATAGAGTTTATGCAATGATACAACTTACTTATATTAGCATCACCATCTATCAAACACTCTGACAACCAATATCATAAAAACTAATTACTTCAACCAATTGATGATCACCAATCATTGCAAATATTTTTCACCCTGTCTCACACAAATGGGGCAAAATGAGAACTAATATAATTCATTGAGATTGCTGCAGAATCAATTATTTTGGTTTAAGCCTCATAAGCTTGAAGGAAAAGGAGTGATGAGTCATGTCAGATAATCTTCCTCTTCAACAACATCATGAACATTAACTCATTTTGCGGAGGGATGTACTCTACAAAAAATTTGGATGCACCAAACTGAAATGCTGTTGATATGAAGAGAGTATAAATGTATGGTGCATTGCGTAAAGAATGACATGGCAAACTGAAACAGCGTGACCTTGAAAAGCAGACGTGCTCTCACAATCAGCAGAATTGGTATACAGCTTGACTACCATTATCATGATTTGCTTATCATGCAGTTTCAGTAGATAAATGACAAGGAAAAAGCAAACCTAGTGTACAGAACGTTCTCTTACCCAAAAACCTTACTCATTCTTCCAATATTTGTTGAGCACCTCAAACGTTTTTGCTAGCTTTAATTAGGTCTGACGTGAATTATTTTCAAGTGCAAAAACCTGTGAAAGCCGAGCATGGATAAGCCACCTAATTTTAATTTTGGAACGATGAATTTAGACTTTAAAAATTTCAACTTTACCAATGGCCAGGATAATCCCACTCCCACTGAGGTTGTGTCGACTACGGAGGTTTGTATACATTAATTTTTTACAAAAATTAAATCCAAAAGTAGCATAAAGTTTAAAGTATTCTATTATTCATAAAAGGTTGTTAAAGAAAGTGCCTCCATCACTTGGATGATTGAGGGTGAGTCCGATGACACAAAGTGGGAGGCTATCAAAGCCCAAGCGAAATGCTTTCTGGAGCTTGGAAAAAACAAGGCTCAGCCCCAAAAGCTTTATTTTTTCCTAAGAGACGATGGAAATGGAGAAGAATTTCCAGGTTTATTTTGCCAAACCGCGTACGAATTTCAACACGATGTCATTTTTCGGATTAAAGTCAATAAGTTGAATGACGATGGGAGTTCGACAATAATTTTGAGTTAGAAACTTGTGCTACTTTTTCAACTGAATTTTTAGGCACATTTTTCAACTCTTTCTTCTGTCTAGATCCGGTGATGAAGACACTGAAAAAAGAAGCACGAGTGTGTGGGAGCCACGCAGTTGCTTCCTGTTGTATTTTAACAGGAGGCGAGACAAAAACTACTGGATTGTTTCCAGCTCGCTCCCCTCAAACGACTGCTCAGAGAGCCCAAATTCCACAACCTTCGGAATTGATAAGTGACCAGGATTTTATCCGGATTAAAATAACGCTCACCATTTACTCCTGCAAAGGAACCCAGGATAGCACACCAGTAGAAGAAGTTGCCATTCATTCCCTCACAAAGGATTTGGGAACCTTGTACAGTGATGGGAATGGGGAAGGATTTTTCCCAGATTTGGAGCTGGAGTCGAAGAATGGGATTAGGTTGAAAACTCACAAGTTCATTGTAGCAGCGAGAAGTCCACCTCTGAAAACCCGGTTGGAAGAACTAGAGAAGGAAACTGGGAATGAAAAGGTAGCAGTGCTAAAAATGCCTGAATTGAATTCCCAACCGTTGAGAGCAATCCTTCACTGGATGTACAAAGGAGAGCTGAGTCCTTTGGGGGGCTTGGGAATGGCGGATGTGATCAAAGGGGCGAGAACCCTCCAGCTAACGCCACTCCTGAGGATCTGCGACAAAAAGTTGATAAGCCTTTGCAACAGGGCGAACATGTTTGAGTTGTATCAGGTAGCTAAGGACAATGCGTTTCCGAATGCGACAAAGGACATTGCACAGTTTATTAAAGTGTAAGTACAATTTTAGTAAAAAAACTCTCTTCATATTGATTTATTTAACTTATGTAACCACTTTTAAATTTCAGAAACATTTAATGTCATCAGGAAACAATTTAGTGATATGAATACAAAACTATTTACAACCCTTTGTATAGTCCAATGACAAATAATGCGTTCGAAATTGTTAATTAACTGAAATACAAAAAGGTCATGCATTTTTAGCATGAAATGATGAACACCTTTGTTTGGGCGGATTTAACTACAATTTTAGCATATTTTGAAATAATTCTGGCTTGGATTCATTGCAAATATAACGTTTAATTAGAGGAGCTTGTTTATTAGTACTCATCGTACTTATACCTTATAGCATCATCATCTTTCAATAATTTTTGCCAGATCAAATGTAATAGGAATTGGCTATCTTTAGCCTCAAGTATATCAGGATCCGCAATAAATGTTTCATGCCATGCCTTATCACCATCGTGGTGTAATATCTCAACTTGATAACATTTTGAATTCATTTTGTAACTTCGCTAATCAGGTGTCTGATGTGGAGGTACCAAAGCAAATCAGAAAATGCATAAAAGATAAGACGAACATGAGCGCTCTGTGGATATAATATTGAAAGTGTGAATGTAATAAAAGGCTGGTTGTAAAAAGAAACGTGCATATATGATATACGTGAAAATCAGACGACCTTGAAAAGCAGCCACCCTATACTAATAATATACTATAATATAATATACGGCTTGAGTTGGCAAGATAAGAATGCATGCGATGTTGTAGGAGGTTTGTATTTTATCGTGCAATTCCACTAATATAAAAATGAACAATCTACTAAACGACAGGCAAAGAGTAAACCACTCAGAATTGAGATGGACACAAGATTCACAAAACGATTTCTCCTCAACGCAGCACCCAGTGTTTAATTTTTTACCAAGGTTTTTTTTTGTTAACGTGGACTTCAGTTGATATTGCAAATTGGTATTGAATGCTTTAGTTTGTTCCAATCTCAACATCAACCAAGGTTAAATCGTATGGATACGTTACCCAGTTTTACGATGAATTTGGACCTAAAAAATTTTAGCTTTGGCCAGGGTCAGAGTAATCAAACTGAAGTTGTGTCAGTTACGGAGGTAGTACTTTTTTTAGCATTAGCTTTTATTTCAGCATGACCAACCATTCGGGAATGAAATGATAATGTTTTTTTCACAGGTTGTTGAAGAGAAGGCTTTCCTCACCTGGAAAATTGACGGGATATCTGATGACACAAAATGGGAGGCTATCAAATCCCAAGCGAAATGCTTTCTCGAACTTGGAAAAAACACGACTCAGCCACAAAAGTTGTGTTTTTACCTAAGCGAAGATGGGAGTGGGTTTACAGGACTGTTTTGTAAAACTCTAAATGAATACCAACATGATGTTGTGCTGAAGGTAAAAATCGAGAAGTTCCAGGTGGATGGGAGCTCAGCTCTAATTTTAAGTAAGTAAAATGTTAACCATTTCATTTCAAAGAAATGAAGGTCATTTAATGCCAGTCCGTTTTCACAGAAACTGCAATAAAAACCCTCAAGCAAGGTACAGAGGGAACTGGCAATGCTTCGTGTTGTATTTTGAATGGAAATGAAGGACAGAGCACTGGCTTATTTCCGGTTCGGACACCAACCAATAATATTTTCAGAAACCCTTCTAAAAACCAGCCACCGGCGAAAGTTTTGGGAGAGCAGGATTTCATCCGGATTGGGATATCCGTGAGTATGTTCTCTTGCAAAGGCTCCCAAGAAACTCAACCAGCAGCTCTGAAAGTTGCTGAGGAATCCCTCACAAAAGATTTGGGAACCTTGTACAATGATGGGAATGGGAAAGCTTTTTTCCCAGATTTGGAACTGGAGTCGAAGGATGGAATCAAGTTAAAAACTCACAAATTCATTCTAGCTGCAAGAAGCCCACCACTGAAAACCCGGTTGGAAGAACTGGAGAAGGAAACTGGGAATGAAAATGTAGCAGTGCTAAAAATGCCTGAGTTGAATGCCGCACCGTTGAGAGCAATCCTTCACTGGATGTACAAAGGAGAGCTGAGTCCTTCGGGGAGCTTGGTAATGGGGGATGTGATCAAAGGGGCGAGAACCCTCCAGTTAACGCCACTCATGAGGATCTGTGACAAAAAGTTGATAAGCCTTTGCAATACGGAGAACATGTTTGAGTTGTATCAAGTGGCGAAGGACAATGCGTTTCCGAACGCGATAAAGGACATTTCCCAGTTTATTAAAGTGTAAGTAAATTATAAAAACATTACGATTATTCGCTTTAATTTGATAAATGAAGTTTATTTGACTTCCTTTAACTTTCAGAAACATTTGAGCTTTGAAAATATTTCAAAACGTAACAAAATTGTTGATGAGAAATAAAAGTGTAATATAATAATTACCTATCAAAATTATTGTGAAAACTAACTTTTTATTACATCATTTATCAGTTTTAATCTATAATATTATCATCATAATTTAGTACAGCATCATAATCATTCATAAGAGAGACAAGATATCATACAATTTGACTATTTCAGTTAATAATTAGCATGGTTGGTAGTAGACACTGTAGACAGCGTTCCTAGCTTCCATTGCTCAACAGCGACAAACCCCATACATTTCCGGGTAATCCGTGGAGCCCTTAGGAGCACAGAAATCAATCTTGGTGCGGCTCAGGTACGGGTTGAATTTGCGGAGGATGGAGAACTGCTCATCGGAGTAGTATCCCGGTTTCTGACCTTTGACTGGGATGCGCTGGAGAAAAAGAAATTAGAAAAATTAGAAGATTTTCAAAACCATCTTATCATTGATTGATAAGCAACTTACAACAGCTCGAGGAGGATTGATCGTGACGAGGTAGGGACTGCCCAAGTAGTCAAAGTCAGCGATGGGACGCTTCGGCCCGAAATCCATCTTGGTCACTGATCGCCCGACGCCAGGAGCTGGGTTGTAGTTCAGCCCAGCGTAGGTGGTCTGCATCTGGAGAAGATCACAAGAAAAATCATTAAAATCCCATTAAAAACAGGGGTTTCCCTGCTTATCCTGATTTTATCTACCTTTTTCTCAATATCCGGAAAAATATAGTTCATGTTCCCAGCCGCCGGTGCCTTGCTCAGGATCGGGTACATGACACAAGGGTCCTGAAACTTCCGGTCGTGGACGAGTCCGTTGGTCGTGCTGAAATAGTTGTTGAGCACAGGATGCGATGGCAGATGAGAATAGATCAAGTCCCGGGTGTGAAGAGTGGAGTGCACGGGAGCTGGAGTTCCCCTTCTCGGGCGGAGCTCGAAGGAGCGCGGATATTTATGGGAGTAGCGATGACCCGTCCAGCAGACGTCGAGGGGGTACTTTTCATAGTTGTAGTGGAAGCCTTCCATCGTATCACGAGCAAAATCACGAAAAAGCTAAGCAAATGGAGCGAGCGATAAACACAAAGAATTACAATGAAAAAGGATTGGAAATCCAGATGATCATGAGAAACATTTTCGTTTGATCAATAAAAGCACTTTAAAATACATTGATTTTTTGCTCCTACATAAGTTGCTCTTGACTACTCTAAAAGAACAGGCACGTTTTTAGATAGGTTGTTCGAAAAGTACAGATTTATTACAGATTTGACTGATAAGAAGTGAAATATTAAGGGTAATCATGATAAGCACAGTTCTACGGATGATGAAACACTTTCGCAGGCTCAGGACCACTTCCAGAGCTTCCAGCAGCGCCCATTTCCTTCGCAGCTGTGGTTGGTGGTGGTGGCGGTGTCTGTTCAGCCTTCTCCTTGGGAAAGGTGACCTCCCGAACTTTAGCCTGACTTGGGGTCGCCCCGGTATACCTCCTCACGAAGTCGCCCAGCTGCCCCATGTCTTGTTGGTAGGTGCTGACATCAAAGCTAATCCTTCCCGGCCCGCTCCTCACCACCGCTTTGGCGTAGAGATACATGACAGCGGCGCAGAACAACATTCCCAAGAAATCCAGGAAGAGCTGGGAAAGCAACCCGATGTAGAGGATGGTGGCGTGGGAGCAGTCCCGAGATGCCGAGCGTTCCAACTTGGTGATGAATGAGACGCAGGTGAGAGCAACGGCGGAGTGATCGGTGATGTAGGCTTTCCAATGGCTGTTGTGGCAGCTCACGTCTATCATCCACCGGAGGTTGATGTGGGTGTAGATGCTGGCAGGAAATTGGAGCCGAGAAGTGGGGAGTCTATTCATGATGTGGTTGTTGTAGCAGGTGAGATCCTCTCCGGGTGAGTAAGGATGAGTGACGCCGTCCGCGTAGCCTCCATTTATGACGACAGGGAAGCTCACAAAGTACCACATGACGGCGGAGAACATCAGATACTCAGCTATAAGCGCGACTACCATGACCCAAACCTGAAAAGATCAAGATTTATAAATTAATTTTGGAATTTAAAATTGAAAAGGGGAAAATTATTGTGATTTTTCTCTACCAGGAGCTTATCTTGATGTTTTATGACCATTCCCTCCGTTTTCTTCAGCCCGATCAGGATGAGGATGAGGAACCCGGCGAGGACAATGTGGACGAAGGTGCCGCAGAGGAATCTCCACATTAACCAAAAGGCGTCGGGCACCACGGTGAAGAAACCAACTCCGGGATTGGCAAAGAACGACATTTTACTGCTCCAGAGGTAGATGAAGAGGGCGAAGTGGAGGATGAAGAAGAGGGCGGCTATAAACTAGAAAATAAATACAATTATCATGATAGTCAAGATGATCAGCTGATTTTTGGGTTGGATTTTAGTTCACTCACGGCGTAGACACCGAAGGCGATGATGAAATACATTTTTTTGCTAGCACGAGTCTTCCCTGAGTCACCACCTCCACCTCCTGCGGCACTGCTACCACCTCCGTCTCCTCCTGGGGCGAGAGAGGAGTGGATACTTGGCTCCCGCCGGAGATCAGTCTTGGAGCGACTGGTGGAGGTCCGGTCCAACGCTGCTCGAGATGCTCGCGCTTTGGCAGCAGCTCCTCCATCTTCTGTCAGAGGAACTCGCTTTTGTCCCTGGTTTTTATGGAGGGTCATCTTGCTCATCCGGTTGATAACCATCTTGATCAAGAGGAATGAGGAAAGAGTGCGATGATGATAACTGTGATTTGCAATCAATTTAAAAGTAGTAAATAAACAACTAAAAATGAAAAGTCAGAATGGTCAATAATTTTTGAAAGAATTAGAATGATTTGTGGAGCTCACTATACTCATTTGTTTTGGTTTGGAATTGGTGATTCAAATTAATATGAATGTTTCCATGGGGGACTTCCCGGTCTGTCAGATTTTGAATTGGGGGTGAGGAGCGAGGGTAACCTCGCTGTAAGAAGGCTTAGGTCATGATACACCTCTGTCGCCTCCTCTCCTCCATGGAGAATCCAGCCTGGTTGTGAAGAAATGAGCACAAATCACAAGAGCAAAATGCATTTTCACGGAAGTTTAGGTGTTTCTGGCGTGATGATGATGATGACTAAAATCAATGCACTCGCAACACACCATCAGCTGTGTCAGCAGCAGTTTTTCGGTTTGTTTCCTTTATTTAATGATAGGACTTATGCGAAGTCCGTCCAAAAATTGAATTTTGATGGGATAAGTCATCAAAATTTGTTGATAAGTGATAATTTAGTCCAGCAAAGCGGTCACTTTAACTGGACATCAACTTCAACTGATTGTTTAGGTCAATCGGAGGATAAGGATGACAAAAACACAACAACAATATGTATTGGAACTCAGCACTCAAACCAATCACTTTTACCTCTCATGTTTGGTTCGGTAATTTTGTAGGTTATCATGAGTTTGTTGGTAGTATTATAGGGTTTTCGTACAGAAAATAATTATTTCTAGCTTATGGTGCAATAAAAACTGGAAAGGAGTCAACAAAATACTAATTTCGAAGGTGATTTACTTCTGAAAATATGCAGAAATGAGCAAATCCAAAGAGCTAAAAAAATGTTTTGGGAGTTCCACCCTTGATTTTACTCAATGGCTATGGGCTTACCATGCATGGTATATTGTGAATCTTTAGGTACATTACCCAATGCATGCAGTGCTGATTTGATTGTGAACACTGCAAATTCAAATCACAACTCTCAAACAGATTCAAAGGTCAAGCACTTTTAAATGACATACTCGAGATGTAATATATATCATTCGAAAGCTATTGAAAGAGTTATTATGAAGAATAAGTCTATGGAAGATTTATAATACACATTACATAATAGTATGCATGATTCTTTACAAGAACGGAATTACTTTACTTTAATTTCTTGCAGCGGTTTGCGTCCCGCTTCCAAAAATTGCCGTTTAAAAACGGTTAGCTTTCGAATGATATTAGTCGAAGGAGTTTAGGGGACCATCCACCTCAACTCCCAACGGTTCAAAAGTTATCATATGTCAAATGTGTCATATGAAATCTTCAATACATCAACTTTCGTTTGTTACTGAAGTCCACGAATGAAACTGAACGATATATGTGTTGGCTTGCATCTTAACATGAAAATTTTGCATAAAAATATCACACGATTATTATCTTTATGGTATTGTTTCCATAATAGAATGGTTAGGAATAATTTTTTGCATTAAAATTCGCTAACACCGGATGAACAGTGCTATTTTTTAATTGTAAAAGAATTGAAAGTTCAAATATGTTGGGTTGAGGCATTTTAGAAAGGTCCAAGTCAAGCAGGGCGCGTGAGTAAATGCTTTATGGGAACAGGGGCTTTGTAGTTTACGGAGCAAAGTGTTCTTTTTCGCTTTGGTTCTCTTCACATGATGTTAATGGATGGCAAGAAACAAGCAACATGAATAAAATGAATTTTTGGCTTTCATCCTGGATGATGATGATATTGATGATTGTTAATAAATACACTCACAGCACCTTGTTAATTCATTTATTTTTGCTGGTTTCTTTTTCTAATTGTGGATTTTTACTTCACCACCATGAAACCATGATGATGAGCAAAATTCCTCCAAAAATTAATAACTAGAAAGGTCAAAATCTAGTTATATGATACATCATCCGGGTGAGCGGTCACTGCACCCGGCCAATCGTAGATTAGGTCAAGATCGGGTTATCGATCAAAGGTCATGTATTACACTGCAACCCAATGCATTGCAGCCCAGACACTTCAACCAATCTCTTTTGCCTCTCATCTTTGCTGCAATAATTTGGTAGCTCAACAGAGATCAATTGGCATTGGCAACTATTTTTCTTAAAGGCAATAATTGTTTACAACAAATGTAGTAAAACGTGAAAGAAGTCAGTAAGTACAAATGTTTTATAAAACTTTCTTTGATAACTTTGCAGAAATGTGCAAACGCAAAGAACCAGGAAAAGTCGGTTTGGGCATCCCTCACTGGATTTTACTCAATGGCTACGCTCTTCTCATGCTTGAAGTGGTCTGTCTGCAAAACAGCAAGCAGAGCGTTCTTGTTCTCTTTGTTCATTCAACTGCCATGCAATAGGCTTGTGAGCAGACCAATTTTTTCATTATGGGATTTAACATGTAACTTCATGCATTTTTCGTTTTTACGCCTTATTTTAAGAAAATATTTGAATATTAAATTACATTAGTTACATGCGCATATTGTAAATGCCAATATAAATTTTTGCAAGTATGGGAATATCTAAGCTGGCATGTAACGTAATTTGTACAATAATGTCAAATACAGTTAGTTTTACATCGACTTTATATCATTATTTTGATACAAATGTTTACAGAAAAGTTGATTTTCATAAATCGTTGGCAACTGTTAATAAATGTGAATGCCATTCTTTAGAATAGAAAGAAGTTTTATTTTCAACATCATTTTTAACTTGTTCCTAGATCTCAATGGTGAAGATGCACTTACATGTAAGAAACAATCATCATGAGTTTTATACTAATTAGGGCAGTAGCAGTTGCAATAGAAGACGTATCTCTAAAAATATTTTGAACGATTGACTATCAGTTGTGAATTCCGTTGACATAATGTATTGAGTTAGATAGTATAAGGTCTGTCTCTTAATAGAAAGATAGATATTAATTTTTGTATAATTCCCGTGTTTATGGGAGTAGATGATTGGGGCTCAGGTACTAGGTGCCCCGACCCACGGACCGATTCCGCCCTAGTATGCCGTGACTAGGGAATTATTTTGAAAAATGGTAAAAATCTGGTGTCTCATAATAGAAAGATAGTTCCTTCCGGGTGCCCAGAAAGTTTACCAACGCGCCAACGGCGTTGTCGGGAATTTGAGAAGTGGATGATCTTTTTTTGCTCGTCACTTTTTTAAGGGGGCCGCGTGTGTACGAGTGCGGAATTGTGTGAGTAATTGGTCAATTTTTTGGGAAATTGTGCCCTAATTTCAGAAAATCGGGAAATTTCGGGTTTCAGGAAAAGTTGCGTTGGAGGCCCACAAAACATTTTCTGGGCACCCGGTTCCTTCTAATTTAGAACCACCTTAAACCGTTAAATTTTTAGGGAGTTTGGCTGGCATATGTATGGAGATCTAACCCTCAGGGATCCATGACACTTCATTTACTTGACGTAGTACTTTACAGTTTGAAGTATATGGACAGAAATTGAGTTGACACAATTTTTTGTAAAAATTGCCAATTTCTGAGCTCTCTCTTCTGCCAGAGTCCATTCCAAAGGCACGAACATGATTAAACAGAGTGCCCTGAATAGTTCCTGGCGGAAAAACTCCAAACCAATTACGTGGGATTAAAAAGTTTGATATTTTTATTTTTGCAATTTTAGATTTTTGGGGACTCCTCCCAATCAGGAAAGCCTTTCCACTATGTCCTATCATCAAATTGACGTGCCATGACAGGGACGTACTCCAAGCAACATTTGGACTAAGATTTGTACGAAAAAAGTTCCAGTCCATTCGTCACACGGAGTGAAAAGTGATGTCAAGTGAATGAATTAAAGGCCCTATGTACTCAATGTATTTTTATGTGGTATTAGTACCCCCTACTTGACATCCCACTTTTCAGCACTGTTGCTTAGAATAATTTAGAATCTTTTAGTGCAAATTCGTTAACGGCGGAAATCTGCTTCTAAATGCTGCTTAAAGCCCTTTCTACATGCTATACTTTATTGCTCTATAATTTTGGTCAAGCGTTTTGCTTTTTATTAGAAATCAGTCGGCTGTGTGAAACGTTTCCAAAGTTGGTAATAAAAACTGTGTTTTTTGAAGATGCCGGTCTCCTGAAACCACAACAGACCGATCAATCGATTTCAAATAAACGCAAAGAACTGCCTCCCAATAGGTTCAATGTCTTTGGCACAGTTTTTTAAACATTGACAGTAGACGAGGATCAAACACTGTTATTTTTTTGAAGAAATGGCTTACGTATCTCCGAAAAATAAAAATTGCCGACGCTAAATCAATTACCTGCTAACACAATACTTGCTTAGTTATATAACTTTAAAAATCATATTGTACGTACTGCCTCTTGTTTTGCTTTGTATGGAAAAAATATGAGAAAACTTCTTTTCCTAGTTCACGAAAGTCTGTTCTAATTATAAATAAATATCCATTTTGATCCACGAAAACCTTCATTAATTTTCTTGAATTTTCTTTGTCACAAGAGCTTGCGACAGCTACTTCATTTAAAAGTAGAAGTTAGCGTTTTTTCCTGAAGTTTTTTGTGCACGTTTACAAATTTGTAATTAAAAAAATAATGTAAAATTGTTAACAACTAGGTCATTTTATACTTGAAGCATGGACCAGCAATTTGACAAGCATTAACGGGGGCGAAACGCTAATAGTCAAGAATATTTAGCCATTTAAGAGTAGTTGTGAATGTGAAACAATTCTTCAAACTCTCTAAAGCGTGAAGATGGCGGTATAATTACTAGCGTATATCTAATTCTGGAAAAGGTTACGATAATAGAATTTTCCAGGAATTCTGCTTCTTCACATAGGCAATTTTGTTAGGGCAGGGCGCCTCCCATGACATTTTCTTGCCCCCCCGTGCTCCAGGTCACTAGCTCTCGCCACTTGGATAACTGCGGAAAGTGGCTTACTGTTCGAGGTGTGCACAAATGAAAAAGCTGGCATATTTTCGACGGCAATAATAAAAGTGGCATATTTCTCACGATACAGCAGCTGTATCGCCGTCGAAAATATGCCAACTTTTTATACTATCCCGGTCGAAAAAGCAGCTGTATTACAGCTGCTTCAGGTAGAAAGCCTTTCTGAAACGGCTTCAATATGAAATAAAGAATGCCAAATTTCGATAAAGCAGCTTTCTGCTGGCTGATGCAAATGGGTTTTGCTTTAGTTATTTTAAAGCTTATACTCATAAGAAACACATTTTTAGGGCATATTCATACAAATTCTAGCGTGCATTCGCCAACCAAAACTTCCAAGCAGCTCAAAGTGCAATATTGAAAACAAGAATGAAAACAAATAAGCTTTCAGAAAAAACGCTTTTGCTATCATTTTGTTCAAAACAATCATACAATTTAAAATTCCATTGGAGAAAGCTTATACAATTTGGGTAGCCCATAAATACACGAACGCCAATTTTCCAACCAGAATCATTTAGAAATGGTATGGTGTTAAAATTTGAATCAAATTTTAAAACCACATAAAAAAGTTATTTATGATTTCCTGTTTGCGACGAATGGCTGCACAAAAGTTAATGAAAGCCAGGAAGGCTACACATCAACAGCCCTCACGGGCTGTCGAAATACGGCCTTCGCCACGTTTTGTGGTTCGGTCTAAGCACGGCAGTGCTACACAGGTGCTACCGTAGGCGCAAGACCCTGAGGTGGGTGCATAATACTTTGTATGAATTCAAAGAACTTATATAAAGTCAGAATGCGATGAGTACCAAGGAAGAGATAGGAAAAGCACTGCTGATTCTGTAAAGTCCCATAAGCCAAGCATAGAAAAAGATAACCTTGTTTCGTTAGAATTACGAAATTTTTACATTGGGGGAAACCCCATAAACGTTATCTTTTTAATTTTCAAACATCACACAAGATTTGTGCCGCTCTGCCGATCTCTATATATCTCTGGTATGAATGATCTTATGAATGAACTCATGAATTGTGACAGCTCGCAGCGGCGATCTTGATTAATAAACGGGACATTGCCTTTCTACTTCCGATCAGTATCACCTCTTGAAAGTACTCGGGACATCTTATTTCTCATATTTACATCTTGATGTGATGTCACTTGAAGCTTAGATTGCAATTTGTGGTTATTCGTTGTGCTAGCAAGCAGTGACGTTCCCTTCACACTGCTCAAAAACTGGCGCTTGTTACGGTTCTCAATGTTGCACAAAGTAAGCAAACATATCAATGTTTTTTATATAACGTTACAAAATTTAGCAATACAATAATTCAAACTAAATCGTTGTAGCTTGGTAACCAAGCATAAAATCCACATCCATCCATACTAAATGGTTAATTATTTCAAACAAACTTTTTATTATATTCAATTCAATTCAATTTATTCAATCGTGTGCATAATCATCATGTACAATTTTAAAGAGGTAACAGTTCACTACAATGTAGGATATTCTACTGTCCCAGAAGGAAAAAAAATAATAATAAAGTCATACAAGTCATATTAACAAGATCCAATGATTAAAGAATCCAATTTCCAATATAAATTAGTAACATACTTATAAAACCACATACAGAACATTTCAACAGACATTGTTTAGCATATACAATTTCAATTTTGTTTTAAAACTAGAAAATAGTGTGACACCTTTTAACTCCGAAGGCAAATTATTCCACAAACTAACTGCTCGAAGACTGAACACTTGACTGCCTAAAAAGATTTACCAACAAAGCTAGACCGGATCGAATCGCCACCCGAGTTACATAGGAGTGAATCTCACTACAACGCACAAATTCATTTTCAAAGTAGGGTACTACCTTGAGATTATAGATTTTGTAAAACTGACAAAGTGTATTAAAAATACAAGATTTTTTTGAAGGAAACAACCATTTTAATTCACTCGCAATTAACTCTGATACCCTATCGTACTTCCTTATTCCTAATATTAGCCTACCCAAGGCTCTGACCACCTTATCTGCTAGCTTAACAATCTTATTATTGGTGGAACCCCAAACTGTACTCATATAGTTAACAATGCTCAATACCATAGCCTGGCCGATAATTCTTAAGCTTGATTGCGATAACACTTTCCGAATGGTGTATAGCGAGCGTAATCTCAGGAAACAGATACTAGTCATTTTTCTTATATGATAGTCGAAGCGGAGATGTGGATCCAAGTATAACCCTAGACATTTCAAAACTTCAGAATTAAAAATTTCTGTGCCATCAAACGAGAAACTAAAGTCCTTGATCAAGTTCAAATTGCTTTGATTACAAAAAGTTAACATTTTTGTCTTGCTCACATTTTGTGTAAGCCCATTTGCTTTGAGATACTCGCCGAGACTGTGCATACCTCTTTCAATTTTAGTTCTGAGCTCCTCAAGGGCATCTGTTTTCCCAACATACATCAAGTTGTTGTCGTCGGCAAACATTAGACATAAGTCACTGATAACCTCATCAGGTAAGTCATTGATAAAAAGGGCAAAAGAATAGGACCTAAAATACTACCAGCTGGTACTCCAATTAAGGATTTAAGTAATTCAGACTCTTTTCTCCAACACTAACAAACTGCATTCTATCGCTCAAGTAGCTAAATAACCACTTACAGCTTATACCATACTTTTTACACAACTTGTATAACAGAAGACCTCTATAAACACTGTCAAACGCTTTGCGCAAGTCAATCGAAATTGCGACGCATATTTTACCGCTGTCTAATTGTTTCTTAATGAAATCCGTCATCGCCATCATCGCGTGTTCAGTAGAGTGACCTTTACGAAATCCAAATTGACATTACAGCTTTATCAGCCAGATATCTAGTGAGCTTGAAAAAATAGACTCGTTCCATTAAGAGTAACAAAATAGGAGAAAGTTGAATAGGTCTAAACAAATCTGGAGTAGTAGCATTCTCTTCTTTGGGAATTGGAACAATTTTACTAATCTTAAAACAGTCAGGTATAAACCCAGAAGTAAATGAGAGGTTAAAAAAGCGAACAAGTACATCCACAAAATATGGTACAGGCATGAGCGAATTTATCATAAACTTGCTCACTCCCATTGTATCAAAACTTTTACTAGTCCTATTTTTAAACTTCTTCCACGCACTGTGAACGTCAGAAGCAGTAACCTCGCCTAAAACAAAACCAGAACTCATTTCAGACCCTACCTCATTTAGGTCACACAGTGTATCATGAATAACAGCACCAGGGGCAAAGCCCATTTCAATATAATATTTGTTAATAGAGTTAGGATCAATCGAAGTATCAAGACTACACGGCTTTTTAAAATTAACATTTAGACTATTCAGTGCTTTCCACACACCGTCCTTGCTGCATAACTTATCAAGATAATTCTTATAATCAAGCTCAATGGAAGAACTTACTAGCTTAGAATATTCCCTGACCTTCTTGCGATAATATTGACTCTCTCCGCGCCGAGCTACGTAGAATTTCTTAACCAGAGACAAACGTTTGCTTCTGTCTGATATACAAATTTCAAAACGACCTGACACTACTTTCTTACTAGGAAGGAATGACCCAAAACAAAAAAATAACTGACTACTCAAATGCTGAATAATACTATCAGCGGAATCTAGATTTCTAGAAACCAAGGAGACTTCAACAGCCCTATTTAGCCATCCAAACCAATCAACATTTCTATAATCACTTATAATTTTGCACTCGGGTTTCTGCTTGCCTTCATTTTTAAACAAGAACTTGAAAGTAACAAGTAAATGGTCAGAGATACATTCATCAAGAACACAAATGTCTGAGATATTACTTAATTCGTTAGCAATGACTACATCGAGGAGGTTAACATCCCTCGTCGGAACCTTAACTAGTTGTTTGTAGTTTAAACTTGACAAAACACTATCCAGTTTGGAACTTGTATCTTTACAGAGCATATTAATATTAAGATCCCCTACAAGTATTGTATTCTTACCAATAGAATTACAGAACTGTAACAATTTTGATAGATTTTTAATATCATTACTTAGGTGGCTAGTTCGGTAAACAACACACAAAACGAAGGATTTGTTAAAATTAACCTGAACATTTAGACACAAATACTCAAGACTAAATGGTGATTTTCCAATCTTCAGTATTCAAATTCAGGGCTTGATTTTGATGTCTGCTTTGCATAAAACTGCCACTCCACCACCACGACTCACTCTATCATATCTAATTATTTTATAACCTGTGGGCACAGGAAAACTTCATTAGCTAACCAAGTCTCAGTTATACAAAGAATGTCAAGATTATGTGCAGTCAGTATAGATTTCACCATGTGTAGCTTGTTACGTACAGACCGGAAGTTTTTGATGTGCTATATTGAGTTTGTCCTGTTTCGAACCCTCAGTCAACCAGGTATTGGCAGTGGAAGCTCATTGCCACTATCCATACACTGTGATGAGTCGTCATCCATTCTGCCATTCTCGGAAACAATACTGTTGGAACTGGTTCTTCTTGGAATCTTTGCCTGTTGAGAACCCCCATCCTTACCATGTCGTGATCGTTTTCTAGGATTTGAAATTAATTCACTAGGCACTGGTCGTGATCTCAATTCTCTTTGCTTCACAGTCTCGTCCGCCTTTACACTAATCATACTGAAATTTGCACGATCCGTGAGTAATTTCTTATTACGCAATGCCAAATTCCTTTCCCCTTGGCCATTAAGTGTAACTTTAACTGGTCTCGGTCTGGTAGCATCTTCTTTCTGTTTCCCGATTCTTCTTAAGTCAAACTCACCAACATGGGATGGAAGTAGCAACTTTAGCAGTTCCATGGCAACCTTCATGCCATCTTCCGTTTCATCAACACCAAATAGTATGATATTTGCTGATCGTTTGAGTCTCTCAACTTCTTCCAGCAACTTCGCCTCCCCCGAAGAACTACATTGCTTAGTATTATCAGACTCTAGTACAGGCACCCTCGTCCGAAGGGAACTTTGCTCCGCCTCCAACACATTCACTTGCCGTTAAAATGCCTTTCAGATCTTCTCTGAATCCATCAAACTTTGTATGTAATCCCTCAATCAGGGAAACAAGTGTACTACTATTTTCCGGCTGCTTCTTTGGTGGCATTGTGAACTATGCTGGAGATATCAAGTCCTCAGATTATTGAGAGGGAGGATTGGTGTTTAGGTATATCGCCGACTCAAAACATCAAAGAAGTCAATTGCTACTGTGGGCCATACACAACCTGCGTCTATAGCTAATGTAAAAACCGGCTCCGTGTATTCCACCCACAAATTAGAGGCACAACACAACACTTATTAAAAGGAAAAACAGACAGTACTTCATTTCTAGGCAGAATTTTACAGACTGCAAATGAGTTAGTTGCACATCAACTTTTGATACTCAAACTATGGGCCATTCACAACCTGCATTTACAGCTAACGTATAAACCGGCTCAGTGAATTCCACCCACAGAAATACTAAAACATTACAGGTATCTCTGCAATAGGAAGAGTCCACTTCAATTACTCGGGGTTCACGTCACTATGTAACACTTGACATTAAGTGTATTCGGATTTGAAACTTTGACCAACTAATTGCACTGTAATGCATTAATTAATACTCGACATTTTTGTAAAAACTTGATTGCCGTTTAAAATGCACTAGAATGGTGCAAAATGTGGCATTGTCCGAATTCTAGAACCAGTGTAACAAAAATAATATTGAAGAGCACACTCAACCTGCAACCGCTTCCCTTGCTTGCTCACTACGCATCACTCTATATTCCATATAGAGTCAATATTTTCAATAAAACGTTCTTGTATCCGTCTTTGGGCATTCAATAAATAAAAAGCTTCGTTCTTACTCATTTCTGATTCTGACTGATTCTATGAGGAACACACAATACAATACCTAGTCCTACATTTATGATGATAGAACACGAACAATTGAAATTGAAGTCGGTATAATGGCAAGCTCCCAACTACGATACCAGACCACCATCATCTTGATGTAGATTCCTTTGTGAGTGAATACCAAAATGCTTAGCTTACATTCTACATGATACATGCGGACAAAATCGTCGTCGTTGTTGTTGTTGTTGTTTTGTACACAGGCTTGCTGCTGCAAACGTAGGGAATAATTAGATAAAACATAATTGTCAAGTGTGGGAAATCTTTTTGTTGAGGGACTTTAAAAGTTTAACTTATCGTTTAGTTTGTTTAAAAACTTAAATAGGCTGAGGTAAAAACAACACTAATCGTCACATTATTAAATATTTAGTTTTACTAATTTGCTAAATTAAGGTTTGTGCTTATTGGTCAACAGAAAATGTTAACTAGACAAATGAGGAGTAGGAGTAGGCGAGTGGCTTTGATAGCTTTAGATGGGGATGTAGTAAGTCCAGACGGAGTGAAAAAGATGCGAAAGGAAGCCCACCACCAGAGTGTAGTGGTAACCGAGTTATAAGCGGAAACTGCCGTAACTGCAGTAATGGAACAGGAATCATCATCATCCAGAACAGAGTGGAGTGGACGCCTCTTCCAAATTGAAAGGGACATTGTGATTGACAACTCACCAGCTGATGCTCGTGGAAAAGAAATTGTCACAGATCAACGTCCCATTTCTGATCATGAAACCTGACCAGGAGGATGGAGGGAGTGGATCTAATGAAGATGATGGAACTGCTATGGATCGTCAGAAGTGCAAGCTATCGTCACAGCAGTGGTGGAGGAAACTTTAGTAGCCTCTCAACCTAGAAGTGGACACATCTCCCAAAATGAACAAGAAAACGTGAAGGAGGTCTCCCCAGCTGATTCTCATGGAGAAGAACGTGCCACCGGCAAGGAGGATTCGAGTGGATCTTATGAAGGTGACGGAACTAGATTGGTTCATTCAGAAGAGGAAACTTTACACGGTGAAGAAAACGGTGTGGAAACTGCTTTAACAGCAGTGATGGAGGAAGCGGCGACATCATCCAGAAGTAGAAGTCTCTCCCAAATTGAACAAGGCAACTTGATCGAGGAAGTTCGATTGGATGCTACTGGAAATGAACGATCCATTTCTGACAAAGAAGCTGAGGAGCTCCGTGAGGAGGAAGACGGGCGTGGATCTAATGAAGGTGAAGGAGCTGCAGAGATTCAGTCGGACCTGGAAACACTACCAGATGAGAAGAACGCCGTGGAAACTCCGGTGGTGGAGCAAGCGTCAACATTATCCAGAACAAGAAGTGGACACATCTCCAAAAATGAACAAGACAACTTGATGGAGGTCTTGCCAGCTGATTCTCCTGGAGACGATCTTGCCAATGATCACAGTTCCATTTCTGAGAATGACGACGACGAGGAGCAGGAGGAGGATATGAATGGATGTAGTAAAAGTGATGGAACTGGCGGTGATCAACTTGAGGATAGTGATGACGACCTCATGTATCCCGTCCGACGCCGGCGAGGGGCAAATGAACCAAAGACTGACATAAATTACGAGGAGGCTCCAACATCAATTTCCGTCCAGGATGACACAGTGTCGACGTCAACAGCTTCCTCTGCTACAACGTGTTGGAGATGATGAGTATGACTACACAGAGGAGGAGAGACTGGAAGTGGCAATAATTACCAATATGAAAGCGGCGGATCCACTTGTTCAGGTGAACTCTCGTCTTTTAAGTCTACTAATTACTAACAGGATATACTGCAGAAGTTAAAGAAATTTTGTTTATTTTTCAGAATGCTGCCGGCTGTAGTCATTTCAAGATGGAAGGAAATAGAAAAGTGTTCTTAATTAATTGGGGGCATGGGAAATCTGATTGGCATTATGAGGACGAACTCAACCCCAGCAAACACATGAGGAAGGCCATGGATCAAGTGGAAGCTTGGTGTCAACGCAACCACAACTCTTACCGTTTTGCATCCAAAACACCAAAATCTAAAGGTTGTTCTGGGGGACTGAAGTTGTTTAAAGAGTAATATTGGACTATTTTATAATGTGGTATTCTGTATAACGTTTCCACATATTCAGTAATATAAGTATTGCTTCTTTAATTTGAATACTTTGTCGACAAATAAAATTTAAAACCAGACAAATATATATCGTTTATTTTTTAAGTCTAGCTCGGGGAAATGATAAGAATGAAAAATTCGAACAGTAGATCCATAAAAAAAGAAATTTTTCGAAATATGTGGTTTGGAAAAAATGTGAATATTTTGAAGTTTTTCACCCGTTTTACAAACAAACAAATGACGATGGTTAAATTTTACTACGCATCCATTGAATTCATTGAATTAGGGACTTTTTCTACAACACACCTCCTAAACATTGCAGTTGACAAGTAGATTTTCCAAACAGACATGTTGGACAAAATACAATTGTTTTAATTGTTTTACTCGCATGGCGTCGATGTATTTTTTTGGGCGGACAACTGCAAAAGTTCAAAGTTTTATTGAGAAAAATCAAAGTGAGCTTATGATTAACCAAACTATACTGGAATATATAGAACATCCACTCGAGAATGATGACATAGGTCCATGTGTTTTCTTTACAATTTCATGGTTTATAAAGGATTGAAACATACTCATCGAAATTATTGGTACCTTGCTCACTATCACTTCCCATTTCTCCAATAATTTCCATAAAATCGTCAATAACGTCCGCTTCATCTGCAGGAGAAGGACCAGTTGACACCGGCGCAGCAGTAGGAGATTCATTGCCCCCCTTTGCAATTGCTTCAGTAACCGCACCTCCGTCTGCACCACTTTTCAGAATATGAATTTCGTCTTCAGCAGCCGTCAGCTTCGATTGAAGAGCAGTACTAATTTCCGCCTGGCTCTTCAACTGATGTTCCTTTTCCTCCAACATTTCCTCTAGTGAATTAATCCGTGAGCAAAGAGCATTGCAGTGACAATCAGGGTATACAAACGACAAAGTAGGAAGAGTAAATGTGAAGTTCCCGCAAACTACAGGAACAAAGAAAGACAAAAACGAAGCCTATCCAAATTATATGCAAATATTACCAAATGTTTCACCAAATGAAGTAGAAATGCAAAGTAGATGTTGGTCACGACATGATAATGCATATAGGATTAAAAATGACCATTCAAAAGAGCTTTTCTTGGTATAAATTGGTTTGACCAGTTGGGTCAATTTAAAACCACATATTTCTATCGTTACCCCTTGTTGTAAGAGTTGGTTACGATGATTTTAAAGATAAAATTCCGTAGACAAAGTTAATAAAATGAGCACAGTCAAGTCCAGAGCCCGTAGGTGACCGTTATATAGTTTGTAGAAATGTCAGAACCAAGTGACTCACATCTAAAATGGAAGCGGATTACATTCCGTGTAGTGCCTCCGAAAGATCAACGATCATCCGCTAATATAGCAAACTAATTGCAACTATTGAAGTACAAGCATGTGTAACCAATTCATATCATTATGCATGCATGCATATGATCATGTTTCTTGTCCATTCATAGGAGGCGGGTGGAACCGTACTGGCTAGCAATCAGTTATTCAAAGATAAATCAGTCGTCATGCTAGTCATGAAGTGCTGCTAATAAGCGAAAGTGCATTGTTTTACGATGTATACCTGCAGTGAGTTGTTACATCTTCGGATGGTGAGGATTATAATACTATTTATAATACAAAACAACATATCAACCGGAACGGTATCAAATTTCCGAAAAGCTAAATGTCTAGTTCCTTCAAAATGTATGTATGTATAAGTTGCTTAAAATCAATAATAATTGAATATATATGTTCAGCTTTCTACTTGTATGAAATGAATTTCAAACACGCGTTTATAATAATTTGCGCATAAAATATTTTCGCGCAATAAATAGCGCGAAAATAATTTGTTTCCCGTGTACATATAACAAAGTAATAAATAGCACGGCGATTTACAAGTCCCTGTTGGACATTTGATTTTCGTTCATGCATAAGATGCAAAAAATTAAAATGCACGGCCTAGCCTGTCAGTCCTAGCCACATTGCTTACAGGGTACATGGTCGTGCATTATGGGAAAACAAATAGCATAGACAATGATCCAACCATGCACTTCACTACGCAGTCATTAAAACTTTCAATACAATCGCATATAATGCCCATATGAAAACCGTTTTAATTCTTTGATATACAAAGAACACTATCCGTTTGTAATGACCAAAGTGTTATAGCTCATTGCATATATGTCATGCATCCACTGTGAAAACTGTAGCTTGTCCAACTGCTTTTTAACAATCGTGCCGGATGATTTCATTATACCGGCGTCTGCAGCAACCCGAGACACAGCACCCAGTATCAATAATAAAAGCATACAAATGTATAAGGAACAAACATATACAAAATGCTGACCATCTATTTTTAACGCTCATTATACACTTTTATGAGCAGAGAAAAAACATTAAATCGAGCCATTGCAAATGCACGTTCCCAAGAACCAATCTACAATAAATCAAGACGTATTGATATGATAATATTTTTATACAAAAAATCAAAACCCATTATTGCACGACACATACAACATCACTTTTGAATATTGGGGCAACACGCGACGTTTTCTCAAGTATTTCAAAAACGTTTACTGACAGAAATATAGGAATACTTGCGTTTTGTTCGTCACATTCTAATACAAATACCTAACTTTTCGGTTGCTCGAGTCAGTTTGCTCGAACCAAGATATTTAAATTTAAAAAAAGTCAAATTCCTCCACATGGATAAATAACCAGTCTCAATCAATGATATTAAATAAGTGACCAGTGCCAAAAATACAAACAGAGGACATACTGACTCACCAAAAACTGGGCAATCACTGACAGTCGAGCTCCTTAAATGCCAAAAAATCCCATTTTCCCCAAACATGTGACTTCTTTTTCACACCCACTGTATAGTTTTATGAAGGGAAAAAAATCAAGTCAATGCAAATATATGCTATAAAGAACCAATCTTCATTAAAACAGATGTTTTGAAGTCAACAACCGCACTTGACAACAAAATTCACCAAAACTTCTCTCCACTTCCAAATCCATTTTATCAAATATTTCGAAAACGGCTACTGTCAAAAATATGAGAATAATTGCATGTTATTCCTTATTTTTTACTGATAATTCCTAGCTTTTCAGTTGCCAAAGTCAGTTATCTAAAAGCGAGATAAGTTGAATTAAATAAAATCAGCATCCCAAAAACCAGAAAAAATGACCAATTTTAAACGAAAATATTGAAAAATTGACCGGTGCCAAAAATACAGACAAAGTATCTAAATGTTCATCGGAAACTGCTCATTCGGCCAGTATCTTCAGTTACTCCAGCCAAGAACTAATATTCGAGCTACATGACTCCAAAAAATCACTTTTTTCCCAAACAGGGCATTTGGATAGGATATGAATATTTTCAATTTTTTGGTATTTTTATGGGCCCCCGAGTAAAATTTACTAAATATACATTCAGATTCAGTACAAAACCATTTATTCTACAATCCCCAATCATAACTTGAAAATGTACAATTTTTACATAGGGTTTAAACTTTTTTTTAGCAGACTAACAACATTAAGATAACACCGGTATCATTTTATTTTACAGGTATTGAGCAACATATATTTTAAATAATAACAAAAAATCATAATCGAATAACTTAGGAAAACTTTGTCTTTTTCTTTGCTGGTGGACGGGAATTCTCAGCACCTGCAGATGCTGAGGGCGCAGCCGACTTTCTCTTTTGAGCAACGCTTTCGGTGTTTGTTGTCTTCTTTGGTATGCTGTGAAAATGTCAGAATAAAAAAACATAATATATCTGCCATGATAGAATGTCACTTAATTTAACTGTAGTAGAACTTACATTTCAAGTATGTACGTGTAAACGTAGTATGGTTCTTTTGAAATTTTTTGAATCTGTTTGACAGTAGCACCTGGTACGATTTGGTCCCTTAAGCTTTTAGGAACGGAAGAACATCCTGAGAAGTGTTTTTTGAAGGATTTGCCAGAGTTTTTGCTAACCTTACAGTAGCCACAAATAAATCTTGTGTTATCCCTGACCGTTTGGTTGTAAATACGCTCTGGACGCGGATGAGAATCAGTAGTGTTGTCACGTGGAATGGGATGCGCATGCTTGACATGCAGATATGCATCATGGTAGACAGGAAAGGAACATAAATCTTCAGGGCACTTTTTACAATACAACTGACCCTCTCTAGCTTCTACCCAGTGATCAAGGTCGGCTGAAAACAGTAAATATATCATGTATATTTCAAAACGGAATAATTGTCAGGGTCAACCTAATATGCATGCTTACGGTTTGATGTGGTTGTTGTTGATGTGGCTCCCTGTTCTTCCTTTTGACTCGCTACCACACCACTCCTTCCGATATCATCCCCTTGTACACTGCAAATTGAAACGGGTAAACTGTAATATTATATTTATGGATAACAAATAAAACTTCTTTGTACAGACACTTACTTTTCAACAAGGATTGCTTCATCAATATATTTGATGGATGATTTCCTCAGCTGTACACTGCATCTTGAGGACTCTGCCAGCTCTTTTTGTGAGTCTGGAGCGTCCCTACAGCCCACAATATGTCTCCTCATGTGCTGACCTGACTTAATTTCTTTACAATAGGAACATTGAATATCCGCATTGTTTTCAATTTTTCGCTCAAATATCCAAGGGGGACGCGTATAAATGTCCAATGTGCCATTCGTCGGTATCTTGTGCTTTCCGAGGATGTGACGAAGAATGTCCCGGTAACAAACAAACGTGTCATGGCATTGGGAGCATCTTAGCGTATCCTCGATGGAGTCGATCCAGTAGTCAACGGATGCTATAAGAAATCACAGATTGATTTGGAATTAAAAACAATGTGAAGGGGGTGAATTACAAGCAAAGAAATCGGATACCTACCGACTGAGTCAATTCCAGAATCCCCTAATGGAATAGAAGCATGGTCCGGTTCCTCTGCTACTTCACATTCCTCCATTTCATCAGTGTCTGCCAAATCCACACTAGAAAGATGTATAATAAACAAAATTTCGGCTCATAAAATCTACAATACTTAAACGAAAATAAATAAGCTCCACTTACAAATCAATGATGGTAATCTCATCAACAAAAGGTGTAGCAGACGTCGTGTATGCAAATGAAACGTCATTGGTTTTAACGCAAGCCTGTTCTTTGATTTCTTTTGCTACAGAGGGACAGGTCTCAATGTGGCATCTGAACTCAGTTGGAGTGGTGAAAGCATGACAATATCCACACTGAAGTCCAAAAGGGTACTTCAAATCCCTCCCGATTAGCCAATCTGGTCTCGGAAGACGATCTTCAGAAGTAAGAGGTTTAGGGTGATTTGTCCGGATGTGTTGAGTCAGTAGAAAATTGGAGCAGCAGCTATAGTCAGCAAGCCTGGCAGCAGAGTTTTCCAGATACCATCTTTATCCAAGGCTCCATGTATGCTGGAAATTCAATCAAATATTTCTGTTTGTACACTGCTAACTTACAAAATATGAAATACAGTACAATGCTTACGTTGAAATTTCTGGTGGCCCTCTCTTAATCCAACGTCGGACTTGTACAAAATGTGCTCTGTACATGGATACTTAGTTGCATCATAAGGCAAGTGCTGGAACCTGAGAAACGGAGTTCGGATTGGGGATCTGACGCTTTGAAACAGAATAAAAAACAAAGATTTTACACCAGTGTGTGAAACTAGTGGAAAGATATTTGAATACAAGTTTCCAGCTAAATACTGCAAAAGGAAAAAAAGGTATGTTGAAATCATGCCACGAGTGCAGCTTGGTGCTGGTGTCATTTTGCAGTTTGTATCATAAGTTGAAATGTTTGGAAATGGAGTTGGAGTCGAAGCTCAGAATGTTAAGTGATTCAATAAATAGTTCGAGAAGTAAAAATGTTACGTCCAGATTCAATTCCCAGTTCAACAGTGAAGACGAAGAATATGAGGGTATAAAATCCTTCAGAACAGATTTTCAACAAAAATCTAAGGAATGAAAGCGTTAGTTTTGAATCCATTTTCCTGTACGCATTATGTAAATAATACAAATTGAATATTATTTAGTATGTGCAATGTATGGTTTTCCAGGCATTCGGCAATTTTCAACGTCTTTTCCAAGAGTATTCCTCAAACGGACGAAGGGTTACCAAACAAAGCAGGAAGTGTGTCAATTAAGTAACGAAGTCGATGCAGGCTTCAACCAACTGTTCTTAGGTTGGATTTCTACCTTGGCAGCGGTATTCTTACTCGGAATTGGGAATTTGTTGCAAAACCCCAATGAAATATCAAATGATACAGGGGAACAGCATCACATTTTGATTTCTGAACTTGTTGATGATGATGATCACTTTGAGCATGACTTGACTCGTGAAGACCTTTCATACTACGACATTACCTCCAACAAGGACCTGGAAATTGGAATTCCTGTTAACCAGCTTATATCCCGCAATACACGAGACTTCGAATGCAGGTAATTACTGATTTACAAGATCGCTAATATATTTAGCCAAAGTTAACACAATTTCTTTAAAATCTTTTAAAATTTTTATTTATGCAGGAAATTCTTGACACCTTTCCCACTCCAACGAAATTCGAATGCACAAAATCCGAAGCTAAAGAGTCTGCAAATAAAGTTAAGAAAAAAGCAACGTGATGATTTATCCATCCAAGATCGATTCAGATGTTTTTGCTGCAGCAGAAATTTTTCAAGCTTTCTCCAACTTCAGCGTCATCGTAGAGCGTTTACACATGCTCTCATGAAACGAAAAATGTTGACGAGTAAACAAGAAAACTACAAGTGTTTTAGGAAATCAAAACGTCAAAGTAAAAAAAGCAAGCTAGTAAAAATTTATAAAAGGGACAGAAACAAAAATGTTGGAGTGCTTCGCCCTCTTCGAAATATTGGGAAGCAGAGTGTTGTGAATGGCTCTGACGTAGGTTCTTTGGAAAGTGATGATGATGAGTCGTCTTGCCCAAGCGAAAATGATTTATCAAGCTGTTCAAGCTCGAGCATTTCCAGTGGTGAAGAGTTTGAGCTAAGCACTTGCTCATTTTGTGACAAGAAATTTATGTATCTCAAACGACACCAATGAAAATGTCGTGGGAATCCAGACCGTTCGCGGCCACGTCGAATCAGACTAACAGATCCTGATAACGTCAGCTCGTGCAAACCAACTAAACGTACTCCTGACACCCTTCCAAAGCCAGCTAGCAGCCTAAAAGTTTGTGATGCTGAGAAAAATTGTTACAAGACGTTTGAAAACGAGGAGGATTTGGCAAATCATTGGAAATCGCACGGAAAATTTGCCTGTTCATTTTGCCCCGTTGTTGAGAATTATGCTCCTAAGCTGGCTGTACATGAAACAACTCAAGTCGAGTCTGCGTTGGCACAGTTCATCTCTTCAGGAAAAAGTCAAAGTCGTCGTGGACAACCTTACAGCTGCTCGAGATGCACCTCAGTCCTTTACGGGAGATTTGAGTACGTCACCCACTTTCTGAAAACCCATCTGAGCTTACCTTCCGAAAGCGTCACTTGCCAGAATTGTGGTGATAAGTTTGCGGAAACGAAGGAGCTACGGGCTCACTTCTAGTTTAAACACAATACAAACGGAATGCTTGATGCAGACATTGTCAAGTGCGATGAGTGCACAGCATTCTTCCAAAAGCCGGTTCAGCTAGTAGCCCATAAGAAGAAAATGCACGGTGAAGACAACTCAACTTGTTTGGACTGCGGGAGAAAGTTCGCAAATTCATTTGTACTGCGGAGTCACAGAGCCACTGTGCATAAAATTAAGGAATCCGACTTTCTCCATGTTTGTAACATCCAAGGCTGTGAAAGAAGGTTCAAGAGGGTGGCAGAATTAGCATGGCACAAGCAACTGGTACATGATGGAAAGGAGATAGACAAATCTCTGGTTTGTCATGAGTGCGGCAAAAAGCTGTTGCATAAAGCTGCTTTGGCATCACACATGCGACTTCATCAAGCTGATAAGATTCCCAAAAAGGGAAAAGTTTATGTTTGTGATGAGTGCGGAAAGTTTTTTAAGGCTGCGGCCCACCTAACCGTTCACAAGTTGTCGCACACAGGTCCGGCAAGTTGGAAATTTAGTTGCATATTTTGCGATAAAAAATCGGCCACGGAACGGCTGCTCATGGAACACATCACTTCGCACACCAATGAAAAACCGTACATCTATGAAATTTGTGGGGAGGAATACACCCAACAACGCAATTTGCGAAACCACAAGAACAAAAATCATGATGCTAATCTTCAGCCACAAAAGCGTGTTATTATGAATGGCCAGGAATCTAAGAAAGGCCAGAAGCTTCCGCGTCGAATGAAGAAGTAACAAAATTATGACAAATTTACAGCTGAAAGTTATTTATTTACTGTACAAAAATTCAGTACATTTATAGATTCCATTTTTTGTTATATTAGGTAAATTTTATACATTATTTGCCGTTGTACGTTGAAATACTTTCACTACTTTTTGGGGCACGCGAGGATGTACATATTTGTTCTTTCTCTGAATATCATTTGCATTATGGACTTTGTTTTAAATAGCTCTAGTTCAAAAAGTGAAAATATATGAAGAAAGTTGAATTTGGAAATACTAACATACAGAGTGCTCAAAACAGTGAGCAATTGCCTTTGATATTTAATTTAGGAAGTGACTTAAATTATATCATGAAACTAACATCAATATAGAAAATTACCTTAAAAATACATAACGAATGATTAACTTAACATTTTTCCTAATTGGAAACCAATTGTTGTGATCATTATTATCCTAGTTTCGGCAACTAAACTACAATTGGGTACTCAACCAATGATAACTCTAACTTGCTAATTAAGTACACTTTGTTTCATCTCAAATAAACTACAATATATTTAATTTAATTTGTCTGTCTCCATGTTCAATGTTGTGTCAAGACTGCATCAACTCTCTGAATCACACAGATGTCCCCCGCAGGTTTCTCATTTGAGCTGACATAAACGACGTTGAGCCGGGGACAAGTTTTCCAAATTCCTTGTCTCTCCAAATACTGTTCCACAAGTATTTTTTTGCACATTCTCACCAAGAGCAGCCAGTCGGGAGATTGGAACTTTTCATATTAGCATCGTATTTTAGTTCCATCTCAAGTTTTAACTCAACTTCTTCTCGTTTCCGGCCATGCAGATTGAGGACCCCATGGTGAAGTGCATCCTGTTTTCCAAAGAGTTTCCGTCTCCTTTCCACCAACCATTCGTTAATTGAAACCAGCCTGTTCTTAAGATCGCCGATTTCCTTCTTCGTTCTTGGACCTCTTCTTCTTCTAACTCCATTGATTGTTTTACGTTTCTCTTTATCCTGAGTTGGATACTGCGAGGAGCAGTCGAGAAACTGAAGCTCCTCCAAGCCTGGAAACCGGGCGAGAAACTTGGAGCCTACAACCGTTTCCTCACATTCGGATTTAGGATACGGAATCGCAAACGTTTTCAGCTTTGGAAACAAGACTTCCGTTATTGGAGGTAGACTGTCGAAAACCATAAACTGCTGGTTTAAAACCATCCTCTCGTCATCATCCACGCGAACAAACAAACAAAGGTTCTCAAGGGTTTGGCTGCATTTGTCAATCATGACAAAGATGTCCTGCATCTCAACAAGGCCAGGCAGTCCAGCGACGGAGAGACTCTTAAGCACAGGGAGTTCACTGAAGTTCAGAAAGTCCATCGTTGGAAGTTTTATCTCCAGTTTCTTCAGCTTTCCAAATGCAGACTCAGAAGTCGTTCCGAAATGGATTATGTGGCCATTGTGAGTTTCAGAATACACCTGTTTTTGCTGAAGTGCTGGAAACTCGAGGTTTGTGTCCAACTTCAGGCTAACAAGTTGATCAGCGTAAGAACAGAGAAGCCAAGTGTAGACAATCAGATCTTTGTCAGGCGTTGAGCCACCAAAGTACAAGTGGTGAGGCAGGGCAGGGGCGGTGGACTCGGAAGGGCAGCATTCCCAACGTCCTGAAGTCACTGGTTAGACTCACTCCTGATAAACGGAGTAGCTTCAAGTTAGGCATTCCGCCAAGAATTGATACCATGAAGGTTAGGTCAACTGCTTGATCCTGAAGTCCAAAGCTGGTGAGGCTAGCTCCATAAGACGCCATGGTGAGACCGATGTGTAAGTAATCAGTTGGATTGTCATTGTCCATCTTCTTTGCCTAGAGTCACGCGAGTTGAACGGAAACGCATTCCCCATTCGTCGAGGCAGTAGCTGGAAGCTAGCCTCACCAGCTTTGGGCTTCAGGATCAAGCAGTTGACCATAACTTTCATGATATCAATTCTTGCGCAATGCCTAACTGAAACTACCTCCGTTTATCAGGAGTTGAGTTTAACCAGCTGACTTCTCAGGAACTTGCTGGATGCTGCCCTTTCCGAGTCACCGCGCTGCCTTCCTCACCACCTTGTACTTTGGTGGCTCAACGCCTGACAAAGATCTGATTGTCTACACTTGGCTTCTCTGTTCTTACGCTGATCAACTTAGCCTGAAGTTGGACACAAAGCCTCGAGTTTCCAGGCACTTCAGCAAATACATGTGTATTCTGAAACTCACAATGGCCACATAATCCGTTTCGGAACCACTTCTGAGTCTGCATTTGGAAAACTGAAGAAACTGGAGATAAAACTTCCAACGATGGACTTTCTGCACTTCAGTGTGAACTCCCTGTGCTTAAAAGTCTCTCCGTCGCTGGACTGCCTGGCCTTGTTGAGATGCAGGACATCTTCGTCATGATTGACAAATGCAGCCAAACCTTGAGAACCTTTGTTTGTTGTTTCGCGTGGATGATGACGAGAGATGGTTTTAAACCAGCCAGTTTATGGTTTTAGGCAGTCTACTCCCAATAACGAAGTCTTGTTTCCAAAGCTGAAACGTTTGCGATTCCGTATCCTAAATCGAATGTGAGGAAAAGTTTGTGGGCTCCAAGTTTCTGTCCCTGTTTCCAGCTTGGAGGAGCTTCAGTTTCTCGACTGCTCCCGCAGTATCCAACTCAGAATAAAGAGGAACGAAAAGAATCAATGGAGTTAGAAGAAGAAGAGGTTCAAAACCAAAAGAAAATCGGCGATCTTAAGAGCAGGCTTGGTTTCAATTAACGAATGGTTGGTGGAAAGGAGACGGCAAAACTCTTTGGAAAACAGGATCGCGTTCACCATGAGGTGCTGAATCTGCATGGCCGGAAACGAAAGAAGTTGAGTTAAAAACTTCAGATGGAACTAAACTACGATGCTAGATATGAAAAGTTTCCAATCTTCCATCGACTCGCTGCTCTTGGTGAGAATGTGCCAAAAAATACTTGTGGAACAGTATTTGGAGAGACAAAGGAATTTGGAAAACTTGTCCCAAGCTCAACGTCGTTTATGTCAGCTCAAAGAGAAAACCTGCGGGGACATCTGTGTGATTCAGAGAATTGATGCAGTCTTGACACAAACAATTGAACATGGCAGACAGATAAAATTAAAATTAAACATATTGTAGTTATGCAGATGAAACAAAGTGTACTTAAAGCAAGTTAGATTTATCATTGTTGAGTACCCAATTGTAGTTTGTTGCCGAAACTGGATAAAATCTCACAACAAATTGGTTTCCAATTAAGAAAAATGCTTAAGTTAATCATTCGTTATGTATTTTAATGTAATTTTCTAAATTGATGTTATTCATGATTAAATTTAGAGTCACTTCCTAACATAAAATATCAAAGGCATGGCCACTGTTTTGAAAGCACTCTGCTATGTTAGTATTTCAAATTCAACTTTCTTCATATATTTTCACTTTTTGAACCTTAGAGCTACCATACACACTCCCTATTCATTCTCATTCACCTATCTCATGCCTCATACCACACCTAACTCTGCACCTTTCATGCTATATTTTATTTCATTTAAAACAAAGTCCATATGCAAATGATATTCAGGAAAGCAAACAAATATGTACATCCTCAGCGTGCCCAAACAAGTAGTGAAACGTATTTCAACGCTACAACGGCAAATAATGTATAAAATTTACCTAATATAACAAAAAATGAATCTATAAATGCTTACTGAATTTTTGTTACAGCTAAATAAATAACTTCTCAGCTGTAATTTTGTCCATAATTTTGTTACTTTCTTCATGCGACGCGGAAGAATTCTGGCTTTCTTAGATTTCCTGACCATTCACAATAACACGCTTTTGTGGCTGAAGATTAGCATCATTGATTTTTGTTCTTGTGGTTTCGCAAATTGCGGTGTTGGGTGTATTCCTCCCACAAATTTCACAGATGTACGGGGTTTCATTAGTGTGCGAAGTAATGTGTTCCATGAGCAGCGTTCCGTGGCCGATTTTTTATCGCAAAATATGCAACTAAATTTTCCAACTTGCCCGACCTGTGTGCGACAACTTGTGAACGGTTTAGGTGGGCCGCAGCCTTAAAAAACTTTCCGCACTCATCACAACATAAATTTTTCCCTTTTTGGAATCTTATCAGCTTGATGAAGTCGCATGTGTGTGATGCCAAAGCACTTTATGCAACAGCTTTTTGCCGCACTCATGACAAACCAGAGATTTGTCTATCTCCTTCCCATCATGTACCAGTTGCTTGTGCCATGCTAATTCTGCCACCCTCTCGAACCTTCTTTCACAGCCTTGGATGTTACAAACATGGAGAAAGTCGGCTTCCTTAATTTTATGCACAGTGGCTCTGTGACTCCGCAGTACAAATGAATTTGCGAACTTTCTCCCGCAGTCCAAACAAGTTGAGTTGTCTTCGCCGTGCATTTTCTTCTTATGGGCTACTAGCTGAACGGCTTTTGGAAGAAGAATGCTGCGCACTCATCGCACTTGACAATGTCTGCATCAAGCATTCCGTTTGTATTGTGTTTAACTTGAAGTGAGCCCGTAGGTCCTTCGTTTCTGCAAACTTATCACCACAATTCTGGCAAGTGACGCTTTCGGAAGGTAAGCTCAGATGGGTTTCAGAAAGTGGGTGATGTACTCAAATCTCCCGTAAAGGACTGAGGTGCATCTCGAGCAGTTGTAAGGTTGTCCACGACGACGTTGACTTTTTCCTGAAGGGGTGGACTGAGCCAACGTAACGACATGAGTTGTTTCATGTACAGCCAGTTTAGGAGCGTATCTCTCCACAACTGGGCAAAATGAACAAGCAAACTTTCCGTGCAATTTCCGATGATTTGCCAAATCTTTCTCGTTTTCAAACGTCTTGTAACAATTTTTCTCAGCGTCACAAACTTTCAGGCTGCTAGCTGGCTTTGGAAGGGTGTCAGGAGTACGTTTAGTTGGTTTGCCACGAGAAATGCCGTTTTCAGATCTGTTAGTTGCTACAACGTGGCCGCAAACGGTCGGGGTTCCCACGACATTTCCATTGGTGTCGTTTGAGATACTTAAATTTCTTGTCACAAAATGAGCAAGTGCTTAGCTCAAACTCTTCACCACTGGAAATGCTCGAGCTTGAACAGCTTGATAAATCATTTTCGCTTGGGCAAGACGACTCATCATCATCACTTTCCAAAGAACTTATGTCAGAGCCATTCCAACACTCTGCTTCCCAATATTTCGAAGAGGCGAAGCACTCCAACATTTTCGTTTGTGTCACTTTATAAAGTTTTTACTAGCTTGCTATTTTTACTTTGTCGTTTTGATTTCCTTAAACACTTGTAGTTTTCTTGTCTACTCGTCAACATTTTTCGTTTCATCAGAGCATGTGTAAACGCTCTACGATGACGCTGAAGTTGGAGAAAGCTTGAAAAATTTCTGCTGCAGCAAAAACATCTGAATCGACCTTGGATGGATAAATCATCACGTTGCTTTTTTCTAACTTTATTTGCAGACTCTTAGCTTCGATTTTTGCATTTCGAATTTTAGTTGGAGAAAGGTGCACAATTTCCTGCATAGATAAAAATTAAAAAAGATTTTAAAGAAATTGTGTTAACTTACGCTAAATATATTGTGAATCTTGTAAATCAGTAATTACCTGCATTCGGAGTCTAGTGTATTGCGGGATATAAGTTGGTTGACAGGAATTCCAATTTTCAGGTCCTTGTTGGAGGTGATGTCGTAGTATGAAAGGTCTTCACGAGTCAAGTCATGCTCAAAGTGATCATCATCATCAACAAGTTCAGAAATCAAAAATGTGATGCTGTTCCCCTGTATCATTTGATATTTCATTGGGGTTTTGAATTCCCGATTCCGAGTAAGAATACCGCTGCCAAGGTAGAAATCCAACCTAAGAACAGTTGGTTGAAGCCTGCATCGACTTCGTTACTTAATTGACACACTCCTGCTTTGTTTGGTAACCCTTCGTCCGTTTGAGGAATCTCTTGGAAAAGACTTTGAAAATTGCCGAAATGCCTGGAAAACCATACATTCACATATAAATAATTTATCAATTTGTATTATTTAGGTAATGCGAACAGGAAAAATTCAGAACTAACGCTTCATTCTTACATTTTTGTTGAAAATCTGTTCTGAAATTTTTTACCCTCGATATTCTTCGTCTTCCACTGTTGAACATTGAATCTGGGAATTACTTCTGAACTATTTATTGCATCATTTAACATTCTGAGCTTCGACTCCAACTCCATTTCCAACATTTCAAACTATGATACAAACTGCAAAATGACACCAGCACCAAGCTGCACTCGCTTGGCCATGATTTCAACATTTACCTTTTTTTTCCTTTTGCAGTATTTAGCTTTGGAAACCTGTATTTCAAATATTCTTTCACTAGTTTCACACACTGGTGTAAAATCTTTGTTTTTTATTCTGTTTCAAAGCGTCAGATCCCCAATCCGAACTCCGTTTCTCAGGTTCCAGCACTTGCCTTATGATGCAACTAAGTATCCATGTACAGAGCACATTTTGTACAAGTCCGACGTTGGATTAAGAGAGGGCCACCAGAAATTTCAACGTAAGCATTGTACTGTATTTCATATTTTGTAAGTTAGCAGTGTACAACAGAAATATTTGATTGAATTTCCAGCATACATGGAGCCTTGGATAAAGATGGTATCTGGAAAACTCTGCTGCCAGGCTTGTGACTATAGCTGCTGCTCCAATTTTCTACTGACTCAACACATCCGGACAAATCACCCTAAACCTCTTACTTCTGGAATGATGGTCTTCGAGACAGATTGCGCTAATCGGGAGGGATTTGCAAGTACCCTTTTGGACTATCAAGTTTGTGGATATTGTCATGCTTTCACCACTCCAACTGAGTTCAGATGCCACATTGAGACCTGTCCCTCTGTAGCAAAAGAAATCAAAGAACAGGCTTGCGTTAAAACCAATGACGTTTCATTTGCATACACGACGTCTGCTACACCTTTTGTTGATGAGATTACCTCATTGATTTGTAAAGTGGAGCTTATTTATTTTCGTTTAAGTATTGTAGATTTTATGAGCCGAAATTTTGTTTATTATAGCATCTTTCTAGTGTGGATTTGGCAGACACTGATGAAATGGAGGAATGTGAAGTAGCAAGAGAGAACCGGGCCAGCTTCTATTCCATTAGCGGGCATTCTAGCCGAATTGACTCAGTAGGTAGGTATCCTTATTTCTTTTGACTGTAATTCACCCCTTCACATTGCCTTTTAATTCGCAAACTCAATCTGCTGATTTCTTATAGCATCCGTTGACTACTGAAAAATCGAACTCCAGTCGAGGATGACGCTAAAGATGCCCTCCCAATGCCATGACACGTTTGTTGTTACCGGGACATATCGTGCGGTCACATCCTCGCGAAAAGCGACAAATACCGACGAATGGCACCACTTGGACATTTATACGGGGTCCCCGCTTGGATATTTGCAAGCGAAAAAATTAAAACCAATGCGAGAATTCAATGTTCCGATATTTGCTAAAGAAATTGAGAGTCAGCGTCAGCACATAGGAGGAGCATATTGTGGGCCTGTTAGGCGACGCTCCAGACTCACAAAAAGAGCTGGCAGGATCCTCAGATGCAGTGTACAGCTTGAGCGATCGATCCATCAGAATATATTGATGAAGCAATCCTTGTTGAAAAAGGTAATGTGTTGTACAAAAAGTTTTATTTGTTATCCAATAAATATGAATGATTACAGTTTACCCCCCACACCCAGTGTTTCAATTTTCAGTGTACAAGGGATGATATCGGAATGGAGTGGTGCTGGTAGCCGAGTAAAAGCGAAGAAACAGAGGATCCACGATCAACAACGAACCACATCAAACCGTAAGCATGGCATATTAGGTTGCACCCTTGACAATTATTCCTTTCGTTTTGAAAATTATACATGCATATATTTACTGTTTTGCAGCCGCATCTTGATCCACTCGGCGCTAGAAGTAAGAGAGCGGGTCAGTTGTATTGCTAAAAAGTTGCCGCTGAAGATTTATGTTCCTTTCCTGTTCTTACCATGATGCCATAGTCTGCATGTTCAAGCAATGCGCAATCCCATTCACGCTGATCAACAACACTACGGATTTCTCTATACCGGCGTCCAGTCCAGATGCGTATTTAACAACCAAACGGGTCAGGGATAACACAAGAATTTTATTTGTGGCTACTGTAAGCGTTAGCAAAAACTCTGGCAAATCTTCAAAAAAACAGCTTCTCAGGATGTATCTTTACCGTTCCTAAAAGCTTAAAAGGACGACCAAATCGCTACCAGGCTTGCTTACTCGTCAAACCCAGATTTCAAAAAATTTCGAAAGAAACCTATACTACGTTTACCACGTACAATACTTGGACGAAATCGTAAGTTCACTTACAGTTAAATGAATGACATTCTATGCATGCGGATATATTATGTTTTTTATTCTGACAGTTCACAGATTACCAAAGAAGACAAGCAAAGCACCGAGAAGCGTGCTCAAAAAGATAAAGTCGGCTGCGGCCGCTCAGCATCTTGCAGGTGCCTGCAGAATTCCCGTCCACCAGGCAAAGAAAAAGACAAAGTTTTCCATAAGTTATTCGATTATGATTGTTTTTGTTATTATTTTAAAATATATGATGCTCCAATACCTGTCGCCTAAAATAAAATGATACCGGTGTTATCTTAATTGTGAGTTGCTAAAAAAAAGTCTTAAACCCTATGCTAAAAATTAGTACATTTCGAAGTTATGATGGGGATTGTTAGAATAAATGGTTTTGTACTGAATCTGAATGATAGTATTAGTAAATTTTACGTCGGGGCGCCCATAAAAATACGCAAAAAGTGAAAAATATTCATTATCTATCCAAATGCCCTGTTTGGAGCAAAAAGTATTTTTTGGAGTCATGTAGCTCGAATATTAGTGTGCTTGGCTGGAGTAACTGAGATACTTAAGGCGAATGAGCAGTTTCACCGGATGAACATTTAGATACTTTCTGTATTTTGCACACCTGGTCAATTTCTTCAATATTTCGTTTAAAATTGGTCATTTTTTCTGGTTTTTAGGGTATTGCTGATTTT
>LJIJ01001410.1:0-45625 GCA_001718145.1 Orchesella cincta
AAAGAGAGAGTCTGGGAGCGTGTGCTGGAGTAACAAGAATCAAAAGCTATTCCCCCCTTTTATTGGGATGAGTGTTTCACATAGAGTAAAGTTTAGTCATGTTCAGCCTGCCCGTGGTTCATTCTCCACCTAAGATTTGTTGAACACAAGTTATTGCTAAATTCACCAAAAAAGAGCTGGATTTTCTTTTAAACACTGACATTTTTGAATTTTGCCAATAAACCGCTAAAAAATTCGAAAAACCATTCCAATTTCCGCTTTAAAAAGTGTATTAAATGATTTGATTTTAGAAAGTCACAACATAATTAGCATAATTTTTATTAAAAAGTAATTTGATACAAAACTGTGTTTGTTAATTACTGATTAATGTGGAGTTATTTAACACTGCTTTTATTAAAATCCCTGTATGTCAGAATTTATTAATAAAACAACTGACATGAAACAAAACTTAAACAAAAGCATAGCCACTGCTCATGTTTGATTATTTGCTTATTCCACTCATTTCACTGCTCACTGTCTCAGACCTTTCATCACCAATTAATCTGAAAAACATTCTGTTGGTATCTTTTCTGAACGTATTTCCTCTACAATAATATATTACAAAGTTGACAGACGAATTTAGAGCCACACTGAGGCAAAAGCGTGATAACCAGTTCCTATAAATAACTCCATTAATATGTCCCACCAAATATACAATTATGGGACCCACATTACAACAAAGTAAGAAAGTCACCACCGGAAGGAACATTTTTACAGGTTGCATTCGTTTTTCTTGTGTTGAACTCAATTCCTTTCTCGTCTTCTGCAACTCATTCACTTTCAAATACGAGAGAAGGTTGAAAATCACCAACAAAATCAATGGTAAGGTCACATCCAGTTGGTCAAAAAGGGTGAACATCTTCACATACCAAAATCTCCACCATTTTATCCTTCTCATGGAAATGTAGTCAAAGCCACGCAAAATTGGAATATGGTAGCCGTCTTCGCTGTATATATTTTTGTCAACAAGAATCATTCCTACTCGTGGCATGTTGAGAATTATCGTGACGAGAAGAGTTATTAAGGGAACCAGTCTAATCCACTTCCAACTGAACCATTTCGGAGAGCTTAGAGGATACGCAATTCCAATATAACAGTGAATGTTTATAATAACCATCAGGTGAGTTGATAAAGAATGGGCAAATAAAGCTGCAGAAACAGAAAGATGAAGAAAATATGTAGGTGCAAAATCTCCACGGGTTCCCCATCCTTCTGCAAAAAGACATTAAATATCAAAACGTTAAAAATTATCAAGGCTTTAAAATTTTTAATTTTGAAATATTTCTTACGATAGCAGGCATAATACTTGTGGCAGCAAGAGTACTCCAACACAAGCAAACAGATCAAAAACTGCGAGACATGTCACCAGAAAATCAAACTGTTTTCCTTTATTCGCCCGCTTTTTTAAAACGATGATGATGATGATGTTTGTCACAGCCCCGAAAATTCCTATGATGCAAACTATCACCCAAATTAAAATAGCAATAATGTGACCAGTGCCACCGGTGTCCGATATGGCTTCTCCTGTTGTGAAACTGGATATTGTGTGACATTTTACACAAACACTGGGATTCTTGGTGGAACAATCAATACCATTTGAGGTGAGGTTTGTAGGGAAAATCAATGATGAGGCACGTGAGCATTGATAAAAATGATTCTGATTCGTTTATATCCCGGTAACTGATGATTACTCATGTTTGCACTAAAAGGTACAAAAATTTGTGAAACTTCCCTTAACGAAACAAAAATCTAAAAAGATTTCCTGTAACACATATTCAACAGAGTTCTGCACAAACTGCAACAATCAGGCTCAGAATGAAAGAAATAAAATCTGCCGGGATAGAATTACAGCTTGCATGTGACTAACTAAATTCCGTACTGGCTAGACATGCAAATTTCAGATTTTTATGGTAATATATTTGCAAGCAAGCGTATATTGTGCCTTTTGGCATTTCAATAAAACCTGTTGATAAGTATTCACAGGTGAGTGAGAGGTAATATATTTATATAGCTTAAAGTTGTGTTCTGCATGATGCGTTGTTGCTCATCATCACAACCACAAACAAAAAACTGGTTTACTTTAACACAAAATTTTCCAGCAATCATAAAACCGTAGGTGCCAATTACTGCAATAAAACACAATCAAGTGATCTGAAATATTTCCATGAAGTTGATAGTGGTTATATGAAGCTATATGATACGGAATACTGGATTGAGGTTTGGAGCTGTCAATATCTCATCACAGTCAGCTTTATTATGCAATTCTGTAGATAAACCGCCAGAAAATGTATACTTTTTTCTTTCCATATGAAAAAAGACATTCACCATATAAGTATAGAAATTTTGCTGCTTGTACAAAAATAGTGGAAATTACAATAAATCTGAATGTTTGCTATGATTTCGTCATGCATGTTGCTAAATTGACTTGCGAAATATAAAAGTTTGCACGCAGTTCCTTGTAAACTGGAAGAGAATTCTGAATATTTTAAAAATAAATGTGAATATTATTTATGATGAGTAGTATTATTATGTGTCATCTCATTAAATTCAATCATCTAATCGGATTCATGATCCACACTAATTATGAAATATAATTTTAATAGGACCTTGTCAGTTACATCCATTCGAAATTTATTTGTGAATGAAATTTGTAGATTGTTTGTGTGAACAGATATTGACACCAGCACCATCAAATCACAGTTGTTGACAACTCCACCTGTCAAGGCCAGTCTCAACAGTTTGTCAGTTGATAAACTGAGGTGAAAACGGGTTTAGTTATTGCTGGAGCTACGTATTCAACAACAACAGACAGTTTTATAATGCTTTGCTTGGATTTTCCATCGTTAATTTTTTTAGCGTTAGCGTATCTTTGTATGCATGTGACATACGAAATCTTAGATAAATCACGTAGAGTATCAGCTATGAAAAAGTATGTTGATGATTTTCATTAGTTTTATCTTCTAAAATTATAAACCGTTTCCATGCACCTGCAATTCATGGAGGCGTCACTCATGTCAGTAATTTTCCCAATTGTATTGCATTCTTCTATCACATTATCCTAAGCACAGTCCAAGATGAAAGGCTTGTATTTACAACACTTGTTTATCTTGTCCGGGTACTTCTTGTCCGTTTGGGAACTTCTTTATTGCGACCATTTCTTCAAAAAAATCCACATAACTAAAAACTATAATAACTGAATGTTAAACGACAATTCAATGAAACAATTCCACGAAATGTGTATATTCAACATTTATTTACTTATAGTACTCATTTCACTTCTCATCGTGTGGAGTCTTTCTTTAAAAAATAGTTTTGAAAACAATCTGTTCGGCTCTCTTCCTGAAACTTGTCCCTAATGTAATATAACAAAATTACCAGAAGAGTTTGAAACTATATAAAAAAACATTGAGATAAACATTTCCCTGTAAAGAACTTTAGCACACATAAATACACAATTATAGGTCCCACGTTGCATAGAAGAAGAAATGACACCACAGGAAGAGAAACATCTTTATTGGTTGCATTTCTTTTTCTGTGTTGGCTCAACTCCTTCTCGTCTTTTGTAATTCTCGGACTTTTCAAGTATGAGAGAAAGTTAAATCACCAAAAGAATCAACGGCAATACCAAATCTAGCCTGGTCTAGAAAGGCATGTATCGTTCGATACCAAAATCCTCACCATTCCATCCTCCTTAATGAAATGTACTTCTAATCCTTTAAAACTGGAATATCAAGACTCTCTTCGTTAAAAATGTTTTTATCAACAAGAATGGTTCCGACACGTGGGATGTTGAGAATGAGAGAGAGGGTAGCGTATTGCGGAAACAAGTCTAATCCATTTCCAGCTGAACCATTTCCGAGAGCTTAGAGGATAAGCTATTCCAAGATAGCAGCGAATATTATAAAAACAGTTAAATGAGTCGATAAAGAACGGGTGAACCAGGCTGCTGCAACCGAAAAATGAAGGAAATGTGGGTGCAAAATCTCCACGAGTGCCCCAGCCTTCTACAGAAACCAAAATAATTTAATAAAATTAACATTTGTTTTAGTTTTAAATGCAATATTTCTTACGATAACAGATACACAATAATCCTAGTGGCAGCAAAACTCGATGTCACACATGCTAATAAATCAAAAAAAAACAGCAAGAGAAAGTCACCAAAAAATCAAACTGTTTCCCATTATTCGCTCTTTGTTTCAACACGATGATGATGATGATGTTTGACACAGCTCCAAATATTCCAATGAGAGTGATGACAAGCCAAATCAGAATCGCAATGATGTGGCCCGTTCCTTCAACATTTGATATAGATTCCCCTGATATAAACCTTGAAGTAATGTCGCATTTTACACAAACACTGGTATCCGCTACTGAGCAATCAGTATTATTTGAGGTAAAGTTGTCAGCGAAATCTAGAAGGAGACAGAGTGAGCAGTTTCTAGAACTCTTTTGTCAGGCTAGACCCGCACTAATTGATAAGACTTGCATCATTTAAAGCATATTGCACACTTCACAGAATTGTATTTGAACTGAAAATTATCGAAAAATTCACTCAGAAATTCAGTGTATACGCCAAAATTTACTTATAGATGAATATATTTTCTGAACCACTAATGCAAGAAGACGCATGTAGTCAGATCTGACCTGCGTGTACCCAAAGCCTCTAAAGGATAACTATACAATACCCACATTCCAAACGTTACCTATCTTCATCTTACCGTATTTCCTGCTACATGGCAATTAACTAACAATTCATCAGCCTCACTCCACACCCAGACACACGGCTAAATCATTATCCTTACTCAATCGACACGGATGCTCTGTTTAACCTCTCTCCATCTCACTCAACTCAACGGCAGATATGATGCGATTATTTTATTACTCTACATGATATCACAGCCAAGCTCGTATTTGATAATTTGAGTAGTTTGCTGCTTACCATCAAAATAGATGTCTTACTCTCGCCTAATTTACAGTCTAATCCTTACTCGCTCCTTTTTTATATTTTATTTGGTCTATGTAGCCTTCTATAGTTACACTATATCTCATCTTTCATTGTAGCCATACTCTCCCGCGTATTCTTCTCCTACTATTTTATAATTTACTCCTTTCTTTATATTATTTCTGATTTTATTTTCTTTAATTTTACTCACTTTAATTGTTTTTTTTTTTATTTTTTCTGTTATTATTAATATTGTTTCTTTCTTTCTGAACGAGCTCTCGACAGATCTGTCATCAACTATCTATGTCCTGAGTTCCTCACCTCACGAGACGCTAGAAAAGTTATTTTTTCCTATTAACACCACAACAATACCAGCCAATCAACGCTAGTCTTGCTGTCCAAACCCCCACAGATTTACGTGTATATTTGCCGAAACGTCGATAATCGGAATGGAAGTGTTTTATTTCATCGCACTTCCGACCTGGTTACCAGGACCGACTAATATGATGTGCGCTGACCGCAACGATCGCTGTATGTATCTGTGAGAATCGTGAGTCTCAAGAACCCTCTATTTACATCTCGTGGTAGACCTCCTGGCTCGTTCATGGTTCATTCGATGCCTTGACTGACTACATCTCCCCCCCCTGGGTGTAGGCCACCCATTGGAAACTTATATTTTCTTTTGATCCCTTCACTTAAAAAGTACTGGATCGGTTCTGTAATTAGTGTGTTGTTGTTTTGTGACTTATCACCAACCTCAAGCCTTGCATCCAACTATTTGCGACAGATGAGTAGAAACAAATACGCATAGTGCTTGATCAGCATAGCCCCCAAAATAATCCTGATATGCAAGAGCACTGATCCACTCTCGCATGCTCGACATACCTTAGTATGTTCCGGACTCATCATAAGAATCGACCTATCCTGCATTTACTGGTTCACACCAAACTTCATACATGCAACCATCAGTATAACACAAAATAGTGGTGTTTCTGACTTCTATCCAGGTACATGTGCAGCACATCATCTTACCTATTTACGTATTCTTTTGGAAATGCCTCATGTTTGAACCACTTGTACGAGAATAACTCTCAATTCATCATGCTTACCAAACACTAATTCGTATCTGTCACAATCGTCAATGTTAATTTCTTCTCTACAATCATGATAACGCGTTCCTCACTCCACTAGGTCATATAATTGGTTTATCTGGTTCTGAAGCAAACTGGTATTGACCCAGCTTCTCGTCTTGTTGTAACTTGATATATTTAACCTCCCTCATTCAGCTTACGGCAACCCATTCTTGTTCACTCACTGACTTTATATCACCTCGCGGCCTGCGATGTAACATTACAATAATCCATATTACTAATTTAGACCACATCAATAGATGACTACATGTGGTATATATCGGTAAGTTTAAATTGATCAAGGGTGTATTGCGATATTATGTGCCAGCATTAAGCGAGTTTAATAAACAGTTTTAAAATTCTTACATCATAACTTTCGAAAGGCTGTCTACTTTCATTGCAAATCCATGCATTGAAGATAACCCTTTTTTGCAAGAAACGGATAATTTTCAGTAGTCAATGGCATGTTGACTAGCAAATTTTTCATCACGAATATTTTCTTAAGTTTTATGGACACTTTTAGCCAATGCATGGGTGTATAAGGTAAATGGAGTCTGAAGTGGCATGCATGACATAAGCAAGCGATATAAATTGCATATCGCTTGTCTCATGCCCTTCTATTCTGTCTCCGCAAATGTTTTGTTTTTTTATAATATTGAGACCAGATATTGTTATACACTTTGCATAAGAAGTCTTACAATAGCTTTACTTGACATTTTGTATTACGCATTTCCTGAGGGTATTATTAAACCACTTATTAAAAACATTATGCGAATCATAGTACCCCTTCTTCGTATGTGCTACTAAATACCTATTATCACTATAACCTGTGACGCTTCCACCCTCACCATTCTCGATGCAACCACTGACGTCACCAGGATTAACTAGACACCTTTATCCCACTGCTTTATCTCTCATCCCGCTTCTACTCCTTCTCCTACCGCTTGCACTTGTCATGTGAACAAGTACGCGTAGAAATACTTTAGTACAAAGAAACCGCATTATCTATTTTAAAATGTTAAGTTTCCCCGAAGGCTATTCAAATTCATAAACCTTTTAACAAGGGGACCAACGCTTTAGACCCGCCACCAACCAGAGAAACGGCAGCACCTCCGTCCGGCAATTCTCGTATTTACTCGAATTCATGCAAGTTTGCGCTAAAAATAGCTACAAGATGCATGTGATTTATTGCACAAAAAAAAACATAGCTAGACCACAATTAGTCTACCTGTTTTAATAATTTATTTTGCTACCATTTATTACCGGTTCTACCAACATTTCAAGCTGCTTCAGAATTAAACTTTTCCGTATCCATCGACCTGGACAACAACTTATTAGTATCTTTTCTGAATGTTTTTCCTCTCCAATAATAGATAACAAGTTTACTGAAGAATTTAATACAATACACAAACAGAGCGTGACAACCAGTTCTCTGCTAGATAAACACTTTAATGTGCCCTATCATGAAAATAATTATTGGCCTACATTACAACAAAGTAAGAATGTCACAACCGGAAGAAACATTTTGATGGGTTTGCATTTCCTTTTCTTGCTTCTGCCGGCTCAACGTCCGTATCCCTCGATTCCTTTGCAACTCGCTTTACTTTCCACAACTACTGACGAGGAAGTTTACTAAACCACCAAAAGTTATGCAACGGCGGCAAGTACATATCAAACTTAGGTCAAAGAGGTGTGACACCATGGTCACCATACCAAAATTCCCACCACTCTTCTCTTTCTTATGGACAATACTAATATCCATTCCCGCGCAATTGAAATATCCAGCTCCCATCTTCCGGTTATAAAAACCACTGTTTTCTCATAAAACCATTCTCACACATCGCACAAACACTGATGCTCGAGCACCGATGCGGCGCCAACACCACAGAACCAACGCCAACACTCCCCTGCGCCTCCACACACACCAACCACGCCCCCATACTCATGGCGGCAACCAGCAGTTCAATCGACGCATGTGTTGCCGAGTAATAATCGATAATTAAAAGAGTAATGAATGGAACCATTCTAATTTGGATTTCCGAGGACTCATCCATTTACGAGAACTTAGAAAGCGATAAGCATATTCCAAGTAGCATGGAATATTGATAAGAACCGTCAGGTGAGAGGATAACGAATGGGTGAAATAATGCTGCAGAAGCAGATAGATGAATGAAGTAAGTAAATGCAAGTCCTCCATGAGTGCCCCACCCTTCTGGAAATACATTTTAAAAGATTTGTTTTCAATTAATTTTTAAGCTATTAATTTTAGGGAATTTGTATAATTTTCGCTTACGATAGCAACAAATAATACTTGTGGCAGCAAGCGTTGCTCCAACACAAGCAAAAACATCAAATACTGCGAGAAATGAAACTAAGTAGTCAAACTGTTTTTCTTTTCTTGCTCTCCTTTTTAAAACGAGGATGATGATGATGTTTGTCACAACACCAAATACTCCAATGAGAATGACAACGGCCCAAATCAGAATAGCAATAATGTGACCGGTTCCTGAAACATCTGATATGGATTCTCCTGTTGTGAAACGGGCTATTGTGCGGCATTTCACGTAAACATTGGGTTCTTTTGTGGAACAATCAATACTTTTTGAGGTAAAATTGTAAGGAAAGTCTAGCGTAAGGCAGGTAAACGTAGATAAAAATGTGTCTGATCCAGATAAACTGGTATTGGATGATTGATTTGTCATTTTTTCCGTTTGCACAAATTCTTAATGGCTCAATATGAGTTGACAATTGCTTTTGAACCTTCACACTATATGAAATCCGTTGAAATAACCACATAAACACACTGAGTAGAAGATATTAAGCAGACTGGTATCAGTTCGAGAATGAAGGAAACTGGAACCTCATCTGCTTTCTAACTTAACTTACTGATTCAACTAACTGAGCACATGAAATTCAAGACTTGCCAATCTCTAGTTTTTAGGCATTTAGTTTGGGTACATATTTGTGTAGGTTTGTATCGTGTTTTGCATACACGCTGTTGTTTATCAACACAAAGAAAAAACTGCTTGTTGGGTTCCACCAATACAATATTTTTAGCAATCAAACAACCCAAGCTGCCAATTACCGTTAAATTGTGAGAGCCCAAGTTTCACGCGATATGTTTATGATGTTGCTGTAAGTACAGGTTTGTGATGTAGAATTATAAATATTTCATGATATTGAACTTGGTTGTGGTCGAACAAAAACAGAATCATTGCATGCAGCAATCTGAAACAGAAACAAAGTTAGTATTGAAAAGACTTGATAGCCAAAACTGTGTTAACGAGTCCATTTTGGCATGCGTGTTGTAAATACACGGAGATGGTACAAACATTTCCGTAAAAATTGTTTTGTTTTGTTCTGGTAGGCTGTGGTTTGGTTTAAAAAACATGCAGGAAATGGAAATTTAGAGTTCTGTTGACCCCTTTTAGTGTTATTATGTTTTGACATAATTGCAATCATAGCACGGTCTTTGGCTTCTGTAGACCTTTTCACAATAATATCACTACTGGAAATGTTTACGGCAAATTAAATTCGAGTCTTGTCAAAAACTCCTTTTATTCAAACCAAAACTCGTATTTTTGAGCTTAACTGTTGATTAAAAATAAAGCCCGATGTTTGCTTACTCTGAAAACTATTTCCGTTTTACACAATTTATTTGTTACAGAAAAGGCAAGGGAAAACGGAATAAAATTATGCTCTTTAAAGGAGTTTACAATAAAAATTAGTTTCATAAGTTTTGTGGCAAGGAAAGAGAAGTTAAATGGTAGAACCGCATTTTTCCAAAATAGTATTTGCAGCTTCTTGTTATCTGTTTTGTTTTCCGCTAATAATTTTCTCGTATCTTTCCTGAACTGATTTCCTCTTAAATAATATATAACATTAGCTGAAGAATTAAACGCATTCCAAACCAAACAAGTTAAATAAAGCTCTCTATACATAACTCTATTTATGCACCATAAACATCGCACAAATCACACCCATATTACAAAACAGTAAAAACTAACAACGGGTAAAAACATTTTGATTGGTTGTATCGCATTAGTTTGAGTTGAATTTAGCTCAATTCTTGATTGTTTGAGCTCTTTAATCTTCCGATATGAAAGAAAATTAAGTATTATTAAAAGTGGTAAAGGTACTCCAAAATCTAAATGGTCATGTACGGCGAAACATAGCCTCGTAGAAAATGTTCCACCATTTAGCCTCCAAATTGAAATATACTGAATTCCTTGCAAACTGGAATATCGTTGTAAACGTTTTTAGCTACAAAAGATGTTCCTGCACGTGAAAGTTGAAGATAATTGCAAGAGTTATAGGTATCAAGGGAAGCATTACTACTCTTCGCCATGTAAACCATTCCCGAGCTCTCAAAGGATAAGCTAGTCCAATGTAGCTGTAGACTGTTATCACAACGGTTTGATGTGTCGACAAAGAGCGACTGAAGAAAAATGCCATGTTGCCAATTTGAATGAAATAAATGGCATTCCCTCCACCACGATCTATCCACGCTTCTAAAAACAAATAAAATATAAAAAACTTCATCAAAATTCAAGAATACCAGGAAAGTTGTTTAACTATCATACCGAAGATGATCAAACTGGTTCTCCAATTACAGCAGAAATGCACGATAAAATATCAAAAACTGCGAGAACACTGACGAGAAATGAAATGTCTTCGTTTTCGGACTCTTCCTCTGAGAACAATGATAATCAACATGTTTGTGATGGCTCCAAAAACTCCAATGAGAATAAGAATTATCCAGATCACAATAGCTGCAATATGACTCACACCCCCAATGTCGTTCATTGATTCTCCACTCAGAAATTCTCCCATTTGATAACATTCTACGCAAATGGATGAATTCAAATTTGAGCAATCTTGACCTCTTGACTCACCATCAGTGGGGAAATCAATTATAAGGCCCATATAATTGCTGGAGGTTTGGTTCCTCATTGCAAGAAACTATTCTGCACATGACTTTACTGAACTGAAAATAACGAGACTAAAATAAAAAAGAGGAAAGTAGGACAATTTCCGCGTCCTCCATCAATCACTAGAAAAATGTGTATGAACTTCCCAACAAATGTATGAAAATAAAATTAATTTCAGAGAATCACAATAAAGTGGTTTGACTTAATTCAACTGAACTTAAAGCAGTTTTCCTTCATGTTTTCCTTGATGTATCCTCTGTCACTTGTTGTACTTTCTTGTGGTTCCCGTATTCTCTGTAACATTTCCAATAAAATATTCATTACAATTTATTATTAAAAATTCACACATTTTAAATAGTTGTCACATGTATATTTAGCGCAAGGTTTTCAAAGCAACTTGATTATTTAGGCTACATTCCTTCCATTTTGAACCACAAGAAAGTAAACCCTTCAAAAAGGGAATAAAGTTATTCTGCGTCATATTGCAGAACTGGAATATGGCACAGACCACGAACTGATGACAAAATACCAAGTAAGTAAAATGATCATTATTCTCAGCATGGGTGTTTTCGAACTTTTATGCCATTCTTGAAATATTTCTGGCAGGGGGGCAAAATAGATGGATAAAAGATTTGCTCCATTTTTACATGTAAAAATTATTAATTACATGGATATTCTGGGATTATGGAAAAACTATTTTACATACACTTTCGCAGGTTTTGGACGTACTATTACGTTCAGGAATGCTATCTAACAGTTTATAGACAGACGATAAGTAGTTGTTGAATCATTAAGGCATTCTTCAATGCTACTTTTAGTAAACGAAGTAATTTTTTTTTACAAATTCTTCGTTCCAGTAGTCAATTACATATTAAAACAAATATTTTACCTGAGTAAATTCTTATATTATATTATAATGTTATATAATGTAACTTTACATTGTGTTACGTGCAGAAAACGTTATACGTGGGCATAGTAGTTATTTTTTCGAAACTTACTGTGGAATTGCAACAAAAATTGGTGATTTTGTGGAAATATTCATCCACATTGAAAGATTTAAAGTGTCATATTAGTCTAAATGAATGGTTTTAGATCAAATCTTTGACGGATTAGGGATATTGTAGCTTAATTTGTCTATTTACGTATGACTTCAATGAAACTCAGGCCTAATGACACAGTTTTATAGTTTAAAATTCATGAATTCTACTTAAAAAATGAAGAAATAATACTTCCATATATCCATACATTTCACATGGAGAAAATAATTTTCTTTTCTCCATGTTTAAACATGTTTTATCCATCTCGTTTATCCATAATATGTTTAAACATATTCCTACCCTGATTTTTGGATTACATCATTTAAGTTAATATAACTAATTACATTTGTTTTTCCCCTTTGTCTAAAACATACCAAGGAATTTAATGTGTAGACATAAGCCGAAACACCTGCCGCATAATTCCGAGAAGTAAATAATGTTTCATTTTTTAAGCAGATGTGGGAGAATGTAGGTATAAAAGGAGCTTACTCATCAGTAGTAGCTCACATATGAAATTCGGTTGGGTTCGTTAGACCAGAAACAAAATAAAAAAGTTCAAACTGAAATTACATTAGTCCGAAGAAAAAACAAATTATTTAGACGGTTTCCGGCTTTATGTAAGCCATTTTAATTTGCTAAATCCAATCAAATACAAAGTTTCAACCATAACTGTGAGCTTAATAACATCTAAATATTTTTGAAAAACTTGTTGGCAAAATTTGACACTTTAGTTAATACCATCGAACCATTTAAGGTAATGATGATTATTATACATGTTAATACGTCATGCAGGGAATTTACATTTAGTTAGTAGGTCTTAAAGAGTTCAGCAGTTTTGGCAGGAACGTTGTTCATTCATTTCATGTTCGGGATAGTCTTAGCACTCACAAACAGCAAACAAAGTAGTCGTTATCCATCGTCCGCTCCACACACAAACAATTCAAGGAGGAATTTATTATAGCCGCAAATTTTTGATCATTTACACGTCGTACTCATTTCACTTTTCATTAAATTGAGCTTTTCCTTAAAAATAATTTAACAAACAACGTGTTAGCATTCCTTCCGATTGTTTTACCTCTCAAATAATAAATAAGGAAATTGGCAAGTTTTAAATTAAAAGTTTTAAACAATGCCTAAAAACAAGGTTATAAACTAGTTCACTGCAAATCACTTTCTTGATACACGAAATAGACAAAAATTGTCCCACGTTCCACAGAACAAGAAGCGACACAATAGGAACAAACCTTTTTATTTGCAGAATTTCTTTTTTTCTTTTGGATTCAACTTATTTATTGTCTTCTGCAACTGATTCAACTTCATGAGAGAAGGTTGAAAACCACTGTTTTATTTCGGTTTCTAAAAGTAAAATTATGTATGTTTTATTAAAAATTACTTTCGATAACTGACAATGACATGCGACGAAACGAAAATTAACAAAAATAATGTAACTTGCTCCTCCTGTATCTGATATGGATTCTCCAGTTGCAAAACTCGACTACGGACATTCCACACAAACACTGGGATCTTTTGAGGAACAGTCAACGTTTTTGCAGTAAAGTTATTCGAAAAATCCAGAATGAGGCACGTAAGCATTGTTAAAAACTCGGGTTCGTGTGAATCAAGACTTCTTGATGATTGGTTGATCTTTTCTGAACTTTAAAAATACTAAAGAGAGCTTTCAAAATGATTATTAAGCTTCATTGATTCTTTTCGTTCCTGAAAACATTGACGCAGCTACATGGTCATGTAACACAACTCCAGGAATGTTTTATGTCGATTGCTGTGATTCTGTGATAAAAGGAAACTGAATCCATATCAGTCAGGTGACGTTTCAACGTGCAAGCTAAGCAACTGAATTCATTACTGAATAGATAGGTAAGTCTCATATTTTTATGAATGGAAGTAGTTTTCCTGGAGTATATACATATATGTAAATATTTCCGTACGGTTAATTTTTTAGCTCTCGCTGTATATAAGCATACCTATATAACGATTATTTAAGCTTGAACTTGCATACTGAATACCACGCAACCATTTTGAAATGGTTATCATTAAGAAGACTGGTTTCTGGATTTAATATATTACGTTTATACTGCAATCCAGCAAATCTAAGCGCTAATTACAGCGGAAAGACATGAAGACTGTTTTTTCGTTTGTGATGTTAATGTTCGCAGTTGGAAATAGAGGTGTGCATTTCGGAAAATTCCAGCGCCCGGCCTGGCCTGCGCCGTAACGATTTCAAACAGGCGCCTGCTGCCCCCTGCTGCAGCTTTTAGAATTCCGCCTGGCCCGGCCTGCAGGCGCCGCGGGCGCCTGCTATGACCGTTTTTTAAATACTTTATCATGTAAACCTAATTTTCTTTAAAAAACAGATGCTGGATGTTGGAAATTTGCTACATACGCGCGGCTAAATTGATGTCAAAGGATATCAGAAACACTTTAAAGACTCAAGTTATGTCGACTCATTTCAGAACTTCCTGTTTTTTTTCAAAATGAAGATGCTCCAACAAAGTACAATAATATTTGCTAGCACGTTTTATGTTAAAGCCATAATTAAACAAGTTAACAGCTCTGTCCGTAACCAGTGAAAAGTTGATAACTTTATCTACCGTGTCCATTTTGCATATGTTTCCTCATATTTCCCATTGAAGAAAATAAAATTTATAACATGTGCCCAGTACTTACTAAATGGTTTGCAGGATAATAATAAACATAGTTAAATTGTTTAAAATGAATGATGAACATTTGTAATATTTTCGTATGTTTTTGTATACGAATAATGCAATATAAATTTCAAATATATAAAAAATGTCTAATAAAAAATGTTTTAAAAAGTGCAGGCGGCCTGCAGGCGCCTGCAACTTTTTAATTTTCCGCCTGGCCCGCCTGCGCCTGCGACCGATTTTAATTTTTTACGCCTGGCCGCCCGTTCTGCAGGCGGGCGGCAGGCGCCCATTGCACACCTCTAGTTGGAAAGTGGAATGTCCAATGTATTTGGGTTTGCTCATGAAAAAATCTCGTGACGTGCAGTTTTTTATGGTACGATAAACGAAAATCCTACATTGAATTCTGCTTGATATAAAAATATAGGGAAACGAGCACAACGGAGAAATGTTTGATATGTGATCGAAGTGTTCAACTAATGTGTGATTTGTTGTTGTTAAACGGCACTCAGAACCTTGGGCGCAGGAACCGGGGGTACGACGTACCCCCAAGATTTCTGAATTTCCTTTACAAAATTTCATAAAAATCATTAAAAAGTGTATGTTTTTTCATAATATGCACTTTGTACACCCTTGTACCCCCAAGGAAAAATTGGTTCCTGCGCCCTTTGATCTTTTACATTTCTTGAAATTTTGTATTGCTTGTAATTGTGTTATTATATGATGTTCGTTTACAAATTTGCAATGATAATGCTCACATAAACATTTTTAATGCAACCTGTGTTGGTAATGAGTACAATAAGGAATTAGACAACTCGTTAGATATTGCGATTTAAAAATAAAAAGGTATTCAGAGGCTTAAAAAATTCGATTTAGATTTGATTCTTTTCTTGACATTTAAAAAGTAAATAAAAATGGGACTTGATGTTCCGAAAGCCTTTCACAAATAGATCAATCCCTATCAACCAATTAATATTTGACGTATACTATAAACCAAAACTATTTGAAAACCTTGCGGAAGACAGAAGTATTTTCTTCAGTTTAAAAATGTTTATGGATGGCTAAAACATATACCATAGAATTCCACCAGTTGCTTTTTCATCAATTCAGGATCCAAGCACCCCTTCTGGCAGAAAGGTGGCATAATACGGAGAAAAAAAACAATGCTTGTTTTTCCAAGGCGAAGCCAGCAGTGCAATGAAGCAAGTATAAAAGGAGTTAACATCCCAGTTATCACTCCAGTTGAAATTGTTTCCGTTCGTCTGGAAAGCGTAGAACTATTGAATTATCATTTTTAATGAATTAAAATTATTCTGGCTGAAGTTAGTTTAGGCACCCTTTTAGTTAACGAGAAAATTAAAATTTTTAACTTCAGAACAAAGCCCGTTAACACCATTCCGAGAAGAAGAAAAAAATACTACAATATTTTTACCAAAATTGTTACCAAGCAAACCTTTGCTACATGAAGCTTATTCAGAAGCATGCATTCCTATTTTAAGTTGGCATACACTTTTCTGTTAACAAACCTAAACATAAAAAGTTTTTTAATGCGCTCAGCCAAAATTTGTTCTTCTGAGATGTTTAAAAGGAGGATAAATTTTTTAAACCCCAATAAACACCAAATAATGCAAATATTAACGGTCTGAAAAAATGCGTATATTCATATTTTCTACATTCTTCATCTTTTCAATATTCATTGCCGGTTTATTATATTCGATAATAAAGTTCATCAATTGTTTGACCAGAAATATTCTAATGAGTAGAGATCCGCCTCCGTTTGTATCGTTTTTTATTTGTCATAAGCATGGAATATATCAATAAAAACTGCCGATATAAAAGATTTTTTGGTTTTGTGGTCTCGACGTTTACTTTCAAGTAATTTCCCAGTACATGTGTGTTTCAACAGTTATGATTATCATAAAAGTAACAAAAAAAAATGAACGCGTCAGAAAAAATTAAGATTCGTGCATGAAATATTCAACACAGGTGTGGGATTCGGTTTGTCTTGAGTATCGGTACATTGTTGTTTAACTCAATAATATTTTTTGTTTTTGTTTTTAAACTTTCCTAGAGCTGTAGTTTTATCATAAACGATGTTGATTTACTGACTTGCTGTTCTTACACAAACCCAACAATAATACAATTCAAACAAGAAATTTGAAAGAAATGCATTGTGTTCAAAAGAACATCGATACGAGCAATGTTTGCGCAGAACGCCAATATAATACTGAGAATTCGTCAATGTGTTTCCTGTGATTATTTGGCAATGCAACGAAGCAAGTATAAAAGGAGATATCATTCCTGTAATAACTCCCAGATAAAATTCAGAAGTGCATTTTTAATTTGTTCAATATTAATAAAGTTTCTAGTTGATTGTAAACGATGTTTAAATTGGAATACATGGCATAAATAATAAAACATTTACAAGACAAATGCTTCTTATTTGTTGGCGTAAGCTGAAATTCGTTTTTCATTGTCATATCAATCCGAAGAATATAAATAAGCATAACATTAAATTGAACTGATTATCGTATTCTATCGTTCATTTGTGATACAACGCTGGAAAATATGCAATGTAGATAATGCAAACATAACAGACGATGGAGCGGTTTTGTAGATGTTTGAGACTTTGCTGTAAGGCATCTGGCGAGAAAGAAGATATCATTTGTGTGTTGGCTTACATTTCACCTCCAACAAGAAATCGTTTAGTGAGTTAAACCACGTTCGTAAAGAAAGTTCGCTTGGTTACTTTAACAGGAAAGAAGCAAATAATTCGCATTTTTTAAAGACTATGACTGATTTTAGGTTGGGAAATTCTTGCAGGGCATTATACCTTCAAATGACAGCAACACGATATAGTAATTATACATCTCCTTTTTTAAATAATACATTAGCACATCGTTCAACACGAAGTAATTTGGCATGACCAAAGCACTTAAAATGCTTCCAATAAACCCTTGCAGGACTCTAATCACTAATTCTAAAGTATAATATACAACAGCATTCTTTTATGTACTTTTTTGCATTACATAAAAGTTACTTTTTTATTTGCTGGATAAGATTTAAATGATATGCATTTCAGCGGTTTTGAATCACAGTATTCTTATTTATAAAATACACATCTGAATTGCGTGATAAACGACAAACCAAAAATGTAAAGTTGAGTGACTCAAGTTGAACGACATAAGTTATTAGAAATGTATGACTAACACTTTTTGGTTAGAAGTTACTAAATTAGAACGGAAGCCTTGGTATAAAACCGCATTACATTTTCTTATCAAATCTTTTTTCCAGTGAAAAATTTAGTTCTTTTACAAATTAGGAATTCAGCTGCCAACATTGCTTTTTAAATTCATAATGAACCAATCCATCGTGTATTTGGCTTCAATTACCTGCCTCCTAATTGATTTTCCGGAGGATAGAAGGTTCACCCGTCGCGACTGCCATAACAAATACAAGCATTTGCATTGTGTGTCATCATGCAACTGGATTTTTTAAGGTGAACAGCATAAAGAAGGAATGGGCACTTAACTACATTTCCTTGATGACAAATTGTCATAGAAAGCATAGTTTGACTTTTTTTATAAACAAATTTGATTAGGATAGATATTGCCGGGCTAATTTTTGATCGTATTTTACAGGATCCTTTGGAGTTTTAACAAATTTGCAAATTATCCTGGTTGTCATTTCCAAAAGCGTTAGTAATAGAACCAAGTTTGATTTTCTTATTGCAATCCTTGCCGTTTGTGACTTGATGGTATGTATTCCCAGTATGTTTGTACTTACTGGTTATGAAGCTCATTATGGTAATTATTATTTTATATCAACAATTTTATCATAAAGTCAATCTACCAAAATTGTAACCAAATTTGAATTATAGAAGGCTGGATTTTGCGAGGAGAAATTTTGTACGAGTACACTACAGTGCTGGCATACGTGACGAGTTGGGTTGGTCGATCCCTTTCCACCCACATGACTTTTTTAATTGCTCTCTACTGTTATTTTGGAGTAGCCCAACCGTTACGATCCAGAATCTGGTTTACGTGGAAGCGAATTAAATTTTTTACCGCAGCAGTACTATTGGTTTCCATAGTCCTCAACATTCCTAGATTTGGGATGTATTCTGTTCAGAAGAATGCGTATATCGAAGACGGGGTTGATATTCCGAGTTTACGAGGACTTGAAAACCTCATACTTCTCCGTCACAGGTGGCACAAATTTTGGTATACAACATTGGGGCATCTTGATAAGCACTTGAACTTCACGTTGCCAACGGTCATGCAGTTTTTCCTACATTTTCTAACTTTATGGAAATTGAAACAACGGGGGAAATCACAAACACGGATTCAAAGCTCTTCAAATCAAGAAGCGTCGCAGCCGATAAAAATGTTTTTTCCGGTTATGGGATTTTTACTTGTTTGCAACTCTTGTAGTTGGGTTTTAGTCGCTGTTGGATTTTATTACAGGGTATTTTACAAGGAATTTTCAATGATACATGCGATGCTTAATATTCTTAATTGTTCGGTCAATTTTTTCATTTACTATGTGAGAGGAAAGACTTTTAGAAAGGACGTAAAAAACTTATTCATCTTTAGAAAATAGATTCTACTAAACCAAACCCAACATTATTATTAAAAACTTGAAGTAAAAATTAAAAGCAGATTTAACTACTATATAAGCGACCAATAAACATTGGTCAGAATGTGGTCATCAGCTTTACGAGCTGAACCGAAGATCTTGAGGTACATAAGTTTAAAACTTTATTTTATTGCAAAGTCGTATTCCATTAGTTAAGTTAAATTGGCGATAATTATGACAAACATGAGCTCATACACGACCGCATTTTAAAAAGTGGTAAATTTACTAGGAATCAGAATAACTGACATAATTGTTCATGCCAATGGTGAATGCAGAATTAGCGATTCGTCACCATACATGAGTTTAAACCAGTTTATTAGTTTTAATCGTTTAAATACATATACATTTACTTATACTTACAAACATACATATTTTAATGTAGAAATGGGATTTTAAGTTCCAACTACAATACGAATGCTGTGGTTTGAGTTTTTGTTGTTTCATCATTTTGATATGGTTTAGCAGTAAGACAAATTGTTGCTGGCATTCTTTCATTAAGTGATTCATTTTATTCTAATTTGCAAAAACGGCGAAAACTGTTACCGGAATATCCAATTGTTTTGTTTCCCTTGCTCTTGGTCTCAAAACAAGGATGATGATAATGTTTGTTACAGCTCCAAAAATTCCACACAACAACTAGCCAAATAATAATGGAAATGACGTGACCCGTTCCGCCAGTATCTGATATAGATTATCGCGTTGTGGAACCCTGGTTGTAAAAGATCTTGTGCGTAAGTAAAATAATAAACAAAAAGCTGACTGAAAATACTCTTTATCAAGCATACCGGGAAATGGCTTTCCCAATCAGCATGAAAACCATTATTTCAGTTCAGCTCCTTTGTTTTTCTTATGGGCTGGAATGTTCATGAAATATGGAGCACTGAACAAGCATATAACGACTAGAATTCCCACAATTGGTTTTCCGTGAAGTTAGGATATGAGCAACATTTCTGGCACGAATATGACCTAATACCAAGAAACAGACAGTGTTTCCTTCTCCGTGGTGGTTGTGGAGTCGGCAGTGTAATGAAACAAGTATAAAAGGATCCAGCACCCCTGTATTTAGTTCAGTTAAATATTTTTTAAAAGATTTTTTTAACAAATGAAATATTCTTCTACTTAGATTGCCGTAATTACGAGTATTATAATTGTTGATGCATCAAAATGGTTGAAATTAGTTGGTTGGTAATTGATTGAAAAATATGATTTCAAATTCAAAAAAAGAACAGTTAATAAAAGTTCGGGTGGAACACAATACAACAGTAATTTGAGCTACAAGCAGATATTGTAATTTTATGTTTTCGAATACTGGTATTATTAAAAGTAGCCAAATATAGCAAGCCTTGTAAAAAATTTCGAGTAAAATTTATTTTTCAGATGTTTTTTGTTTTACAAAACAGTTTATATGCAATTATGTAAAAGCTAGTGTTTGTGCTAGTGTTCTTTAAAATCATTTAATTGTATAGTAAGCTGCTATTTTCAAATAACTGGAGATACGTAAAGGTATTGGTATGCCAAGTAATTAAATTTCTTGTGCTAGTAAAATTGTTTGCTGCTACATTCTGCAATAAAAAATGAAATATCAATTATTATCATGAAAAACAGGAATAATCACAAACAGGTACAAACTAAAGTTTACTCCCTTTCATGCGCATTAGAAAAATGAAATTGTTTTAAAACGGAGCCCGGGATAACAATTACAATACATAGAACAGAGCAGTACCTCATTTTTTTCTGCTAACTTATTAATAGGAGATTATGTATAAAAATTGCTGCACAAGTTGGCACATTTATGTAAAACTGGTAAAACATGAACTGAACAATCTTAATAATAAAATAATTAGTTTTAACCAGCGAATGCAAACAAATCTATAAAGTGTTTAAAAATAAAGTTTTCTCGTGCTGTATTTAAACTAACAGTTAAAATGGTTGCCTTCCTGTGTGAAAGTTGGGCTCCTTATTCAGCTACTTTTAGAACTACGATGGGAAAAGGAATGTCAGTACTAGGTGCTTTCGAATTTTTAGTTAAGTTTGTTTTAAGCAGGAAACCCAAAATATTTAAAGTTTTCGTTGGTACTGCTATGAACCTCCCAAAACCTTCTACTTTTTTGTATTGCCTTGCGGGAATTTATTTGAAGGCTTAGCTCACTAATTTCCAAGTTTTAATTTAATTAATATTATCTTTAAGTAATTTGAATTTTAGACAGTTCACATTTGATATAAATTACGGTCAAATTTGGTAAAAAAAATATGTGCAACAATTTGTTTCATCAGGCACAAACATAAAGACTAACGTGATAAAACGTTTATTAAAAATACAAAGAGAAAACTTAATTTGTAATTTAAGCATGATCAAAAGCTCGTTTTATTGCTCTTGGGGTCTTATTATCCGTCCTTGTATTCTGTAACTTGCATGTTTGTTCCGTAAATTCAGTATACAATTCGTGATCAATTTAGGCACCCACCTGCATAATCGCACACACTTATGATATACCACTGCGACCAGATTGATTTTTACTTCAAGACAAAATACCAGTAAAGATGCTCCCACAAAACTCGATAACATGGCTATCATAGCAAGGATTTTGGGTTGGTTTACCGTATCGGGATTGCCTCTCACTTCCGTATAAAGAAACTTTCTCCGGAGCTTTAGATGCCACATCGACCACTCGTTCCATTTGTAGAATAATCCAGATGCCACAGTTCTTTCCATGGTTTCTTTAAGCCAATATTGATTTTCAGTTTTTAAATATGAGAAGTATGCAGTAGGTGAGTAGGTTTGAGGGAGCCTGAAACATTCAAAATTCTCGCTAACGTTCAATCGCATCATATTGGAAAAGTACGGCAAAAAAAATTCTGCGCGCTGTGTGAAAACGAAAGTGCCAAGTTTTCTACCTTTCGTCAACAAAACTAAAAATTCATAGTGTTTAATAGTATAATTAACTACTTCAAAACTTTCCTCGACAGATAAATTATACGATTTAAATTCATTTTTAAAATATTTCTGTGGAGACTCAGGGTTAAGAGGTAGCTGAAAAATGATTTTATATCCATTCTTCACGAAATCCTTTAGCGTTTTGATTGGCTGTTGTGATGGCAGTTTTACTGTAATAATGCTCGTAAATCCATTTGAATAAAGTTGTGAGAGGATGAATGCCAGTGAACATATCACAACGAAATGTCGAGTTTTTACAGGCGCACCGAAAATGCTCCCAAGGAATCCAATTAGTTCTCCCACTACTAGTTCAAGTGTATGATGGTCTTTGCAGGAACGAAAAATGGCAAACACTAGAATGATCAAAATCCCAATCCATATTTCAAAAGTAATTGGTTCATACCAGACAAAAAAATTAAGCCAGTGTTTAGTTCTGCTTCGCTTTAATGGACAGAAGATAACGGTATCCAAGCCAAAACTAAAAAACTGCATCTGAATAGTCGAGTAAAGAGATGGATTTATAACAGCGTGCTGAGCAGCAATCATTTCAGGGCCAAGGTATGTGTGTCTAAATTCCAGCATCTCAAACCCTTTCACAGTTGATGGAGCTAAGTATTTCGTAAAGTTATGTGTTTCTGCCAAAACTAGAGACAGCATGATGTCAGTTGTGCATCTATTATTCATTCTAATTTTTTGGCTCAGGCATGTGGATGTCTTGCGGTCTGGTGTTGTGTATACAAATTTCAACCAGTCAGGAGCCAGCACCCAAATGAATTTCTGGTTTCCTTCCCGAAACAATTGGCGATGAACAGTGTACAGATTTTGGTGGTCGAACCAATGATCGAAATCTAGTACGGGGAGTGGATCTGATGGGGAATATCCTCGGGTAATTATAGTCACTGAAGTTAGACTTGGCTGGCATTCAAAACTATACGGTAAAGTTAAGAGGATTTTTAGAGCTGAAAACATTTGCAGTTTCTGGTTCCAATTTGCTATAGCGGCATTAAAACTCAGAATCCTTGAATTGAAGTATTTTTCTTGTTTGGAAACGAGAATGGAACTGGTAGATAAGTGTCTGTTTATTGGATAAGCCACCTGGAAATTTTGCCACACAAACACGAATAGGGTACGCGACGGTGCAAGGACTTCACCTAAAGAACGAACAGTTCCGTTCAAACTTTCCAGAGGTTGACGAAAAACTTGATTGATGATGATGATATTAAAAGATTGGAAGATTTGTAATGTTCCGCCTAGTGAATAGATCATGTATCATGTAACATGGAGAGAGGTTTCCCTTCATGTTGGCATGTCATGGCCATGTCATGTAGTCCAGCATGAGCAATGAATTTTGGACAGTGCCTACCCATCGACATGAACATGAATTTTCATAGTTACCTGCATGACCAAACATGAATTGAGAGACATGAATACATGATCAGTAGTAGAAATGTAGAATAGTACATCATATGCCAGAATGCCACAACCGGTGCGTAGTATCCATTATCTTAACAGCGCTCAATAGAAGAAGAAAAAAAAAAAATTTTTTTTTCTCGAGTAAAACGAGCATGTTAAATTCATTTGAAAATGAACGCTAATTTATGACTTATACACCATTTACCTTTAATTCAGTTTAATTATGAAATTACTATTCGTGTTTTAATTAATTGTGTGTTATAAACAGTCAAATTGATCTAACCAAATCAGTACGAAGCATCAAGCAAAGAACTGTGATAGTTTCTTTTGTTCAGTAGTAAATTTTAAAAAAACTTAGAAACTTCCGCATCTCCCACGTCCCTATGTTTAATGAGAGACATACGTTTGTGTATTTACCTTGAGTAGATATCATGATCATGTAGAGTCATCCAGTACATAGCATGTAGCATGATCGGCATGTCATGTACATGTAAAATTATTACATGAATTCTGCGATGTACATGACATGAAACATAGCGAAAAAAGTCTTGGCACAATGAACATGACACCGCAAATCCTTACATGGACACCATGGCCAGATCTATTCACTATTCCCCGGGCCTCAATTCCAGTTCCATTCTGAATGGATAACACCACCTCCAGACAACCAAGGATGGCATCTGGTATAAACGAATCTTTGTCAATTTTGTCCGAGTCGTAGAAGTATAGAACGTAGTTCTCCCAGTTTTTGTTTAAGTGAGGAAATATGCGAGAAAGGCAGCAGGAATGATTACCGGAGGTATGTGATACTTGCAACAGTATCATTATAATCATAATTACCTTTAAAGCTTCCTTGATGCAAACTCTAATAGAACGACCCATCTTGCGTGATAAATTTTAACCGCGTCAAACTGTAACTTGTTGAAAGTTGCTCATTTGTAGTAACTTGCAACACAAATATAATAGAAACTGGGTTTCAGTTGAGTTTAATTTAGCTTGTTAGAATCTTTGAAAGTATACCATATATTCTCAAAAGTAGCTGTCCGGTACTGGTGGTATTCAGAAGAGTTGAAGTTAGGAACTTGAATGTCTGAAATTCGTGCAATGTGTAATGATTTAACAAATAGTTTTCGTGTCTCAGATTTATACAACTTATTAGAATTCTATACGTTTTGTGATAAAAATGAAGAAATGAAGTAACAAAAGGAATTGCCTGTTTTAGATTGAGCAGTCGAAAAGTTGGAGCAGTAATGTGATTTTATTCCACTTTTTCCCGTTGTGTTTGCACGTTTGTCCAACAAATAGCAAAAAGTGGCACTATCCAGTCAAAAATTCTATTAGTTTGTTGATGGACTACAAAAGGTAATTAAGTAAGCATAAAAAGCATAAGAAATAAAATGGAAAACATGCTACCGTAAAATCATAGGTGTTGTGTCGTAGACAAAATGCCGTTTTCATCAGATAAAAAACCAATTATGAAAAGCAATCCTCGACCATCATGTATATTTTTAATTACTTGGTAATAACAAATCCAAAGTAGCTTTTTGAAGCGCTACACAGAAATGATTTAAAACTGTCATTTTAGTTTCCAAGAAATTCGGGAAGGCTTTTGCAATCAAATTTTCAATATTTGTCCAAGAAAAATGGATGATTAGAATGAAAGGCACAATGTGGTTTAGAAAAGTACTTTAAAGCGTGATTACAGTTCTGAACAGTGAACAATGTTAAGTGTATTTATTATGGGGCGAATCAAAAATTTGATTTGAATGCGGAGTTGAACACTTGTTAACAGAAACAAATTTTTTTACGTAATCTTTTATGCATGTCGTTAAACGAGGAGGGTTCGACGCTTTCACCCAAATAAAACGGGGTGAGCGTTAGTTATTTATGTTGATATGAAATAACCAACAGTATTGTTGATGTTTTCGTGAACTAATATTCTTAAGCAACCCAAAAAGTGTGTAATAACTGTTTTATGGTTTTCCTAGTCATGCATTAGTAACATTACAACTGTCCAGAAACTTTGCTCGCAAGTAGCCAACAAATGTCCTCAGGGGCGAAACCGTGGGTTTTTTAAAAATTCAAATATAATGTACATACAGCAACAATTTCCTTGATGCAAACTATTTTTAAGGAGTGAAAGATTAAGAGTTTTAAAAAATAAATTGTTAAAAAATTAATGGAAAATTCATTGCCTCTGCTGAAACTGTCTTGAATTACCACTGCAAAAAATGACCGATTACCATACATTGCTCAATGTGGTCTATAACTGGGGTTTTCACGGTTTTTGGTAAAGTTTTCATTTAAGTAAAGAATCCAATTTCCGAAAAGAGATTATAATATTTTGTATATTTATAAATTATATTGTAATCTGAAAAAGTAAAACAGCTCCAATGACAGGTAGCAAAGTGGTAAATAATCCAGTCGATTCTCCCTTTTACCACTTTTCAGAATATTATGTTTTTGGTAAAGAATCCAAAATTTTAAACCTCGCGCGTCGAAATGGATTGTTTTTTAGTGGTTTCTTTACTTAAAAAGTAAAGAATCCGTAAACGTGAAAACGACAAAATATTAGCATAGGTTTGGTCAATCGGTAAAATATTAAAGTTTAATCCGAACTTAATTTTGGATTAAACGTTTTCATGTTTAACTGTACAGTCTTTTGCCTTGTAGCAATAAACATTTTAATGTGAGAAACATGCACCATATGAAACTTCTTTGGGGAACCAATTACGATGCACACTGCGATGAAACCTGGTAAACCCGGCCATACAGTAATTTTGACATTTTCTCTTCGAATTTTAAATATCTATATCTGTATTTGACTTTCACTTCACACACTCAGTTTTTGTGCCATTCTATAAAAAAATTGGTGGATATGATTTCACTCTTTGCTTAACTGTACCATGCTTTATATAAGAAAATACATGCAAGTTTGCCACCTTTTTGACAAAAGTTTAGGTTGGCAGCCCACAGGTATCGTATAAGTTAAATGGATATCCCATGTGATTGAGAAAGGAGTTCTCACTCACAGCTTCTATAGCAAAGTATTTTTAAACTAGGCGACACTGGATGTTTAGACCAGTACTGAAACGATGTCGACCAACCAAGCTCGTGTTTTCAGGCAAATCAAATAAATGCAAGTTAAAAAAGAATTATGACGTCTGTTTAATTACTAAAATTTAAATGTAAAATCATTGTGATAAGGAAACTTTCGTTAGAAGTACAAATCGTGTGAAATCTTCTCTTACGAACAAATACAGTATTAAATTTGTTATGAAGTCAATGACAACCGCAGTTTATTCAAAAGACTGATTAGTCAGCCACAACTATAAAAAACCCATTTACAAATATTAATGTAATGTGACTTCCTTAACAGGTTTTCTTTGGAACACTTGATAGCTCCACATATTGCTTTGATGGCGAATAACAAAGAATGTTCAGTTTCAACTGGAAATAAAAATCTTCTATACAATTTACTTAATTTAATGAATTAACTTTTCGCCAACATTTTATTCATACTAAATGTATATGTAACTTATTTCAAATCATTTTTTGTTTAAGTATTTGCAGTCATTTACGTCTAAATATATCTTTGAACAGTTGACGTGCATCCTTTCGGAATGCTTCAGCACGCCAGTAATAAATAATAAAATTATTTGAAGTATTAAGCACATGACACAAAATCGCAGCTACAGTCAACTCTCTGTATGTAACGCGCATTATAACTGCAAACACGTTTTCTGCAAGAGGCCCAACATTAGACAAAAGTAGAAAGGTTACAACAGGCAAAAACATCCTGACAGGTTGAACAACTTTGTCATGTGTCGAGTTAATATTTTGTCGAGATTTTCTAAGTTGCAACATTTTTCGATATGAAAGAAAATTAAAAACAAACAAAAGAAGTAGAGGCACTGGCAAATCCAGTTGTTCATGAAAGGCAAACATTGTCATATACCAAAAAATTGCCCATTCTTTCCGATTGTACAAAATGTAGTCTTTTCCGCTCAAACTGGGAATATCAAGGCCGTCCTCATTATACAAATTTTCATCTATGTATATGGTTCCCACTCGCGGAATATTAAGTAGCAATGAGATACATACAACCACGATAGGAATCAGTCTGACTCTGAAGGAGGTAAACCACTTCCTGGCCTTTAGAGGGTATGCCAAACCAAGGTAGCAAAATATATTAATAAAGACAGTCAAGTGAAGTGCAAAAGATCGGGTAATTTGAACTGCCATATTTGATCCGTAAAATAGATACGTTGTAAACAGACCTCCAATACTACTCCAGCCCTCTTAAAATTAAAAAGTAGTTGTAACATTTCTTCCGGTTTACTTTGTTTTAGATTACGTTTGTTTTATTACGCAATAGACTTATTTTTTGCTTACCAAATGTACTTATGATGCTGGTCGCAGCAACCATGGAATCAATGCAGCAAATTGTGTCAAAGATTGCTAGAATGGAAACAAGAAAGTCAAACTTGGATCGCCCTCCTGTCGCAGTATTCCCTCTTCTCCTTAAAATGAGAACTATTAAAGAGTTCGCGACGACTCCAAATGTTCCTTAACATTTTAAAAATAAAATGTTTTGAATACCGAAAAAGCATTGATTTAACAACAAATGAAACTTCATACCCACAAACAGAATACATATCCAAATCCAAAACGAGGATAAATGGCCCAAGCGTCCGGTATCTGTGATTGATTCCGAGGTAAGAAATCGAGTACTCCAAGTTTGACAACCAATGCAAATACTTGAATTTACCCGTGAGCAATCGATACCTCTTCCATTATCAGGCAGGTCCAGAAAGAAGCAAGTAAAAATTGACAAATGTTCTACCAACATAGAAGTTTCATTTGACATTTTCGGACTTTTGCTCTACTTGAAATGCAGCGAGTGAATGGACTTTAATGAATAGTACGATATTTCCTTTCATTCTTAAATAGCGGTGTTATAAGGTTTCAAGAACTAAAATTGTTTTTTGTAAAAAAAACTTCTATACCTTCTGCGTTGGTAGGTACGTCAACGGAAATATCCTCATTGTCGAAGAAATCAGTGTTTGGGGAAGCTTTCAGTTTGCGTATGCCTTTACAACCATACGGAATTTACAACGTAATACTATTTTTTGTTTATAATACACAATATAAATATAGTGAGAATAAATTTGCGAAAATAAAAAACGCAGAATGACAGTGACGGAATGCCAACATTATTCAGAGGAAAATAACACTTATGGTTCTGAACTAATTAGTATTTGAGAGGTGAAAATATATTTATAGCTTTCCTCCAATTACATGCGTAAATGGAATTCACTAAAAAATCTAATTATTTAATTAAATTGTGGTTTTAATAGGTTAACGAGAAATGGAATTTCTGTATATATTTAAAAGTATTTGTGAGTTATTTATACTTTTATGTTGTGACGTCGTCGGTATTTTCCATAAAATGAAAAGTAAAGCTTAACTGTTTTCCACAAGTTGTACGTTTTGCGGTTTTTATTGAAGCGGTAATTTAAGCAAATTACCAACGACATAAAATGAATTTAATATATTTGTTTCTTTTAGTCAGTCAAGACAAATTTAAATAAAATTTAAATTACCTAAATTTAAGTTAAATTTAGGGTCTGAAAAGTGACTGTTAGTTATTTATAAGGCGCTATTAAAAATGTAAAAAATTATGATATAGAGCAGGACAACACACATTTACCACAACCAAATTACAAGAAAATATCAATATTTCATTGTTCTTGAATTAATTTTTGCAGCTGAAGAAGTTTACATCCTAATCGATATTCCCAGATGCATTTTATCCACGGCTACTGAAAGTTTGAGTAAAAATAAGGAATGACTACAGGCCGTTGTTTTTACCTGGTTGGATACATTTATGTCAAACAAACACAAATGTGAAATAATCTGGGACTTGAATGTACACAGCGCCATTGACGTTTGGATCAACAGATTCACTCGGACTGATCGCAACACACTTTTACATGTGTGGGGGTGTCCCCGTAATTTTCCATTATTTCTTTAAGATGACATTCATACTTCAGACTTCAAATATATCCTTAGTATATAGTCTGCTGTAAATAGCACGGAGCGAATTGGGAATACTTATGAATAAATACTGAACGAAATACCTGGAAGAGAACAATACTTCATTGTTCTCGGCTGATTTGATGTTGGCGAGAGGAGTATAAAAGAAGCAGATGGGGACCCGTATCCTTATGTGAAACTTTATGCATAAAACAAAAATGAGAAATCAAACAAATTAAAATGGTTCAGGCTTAAAATAACCATCCGTTACTACCCGCACGCTGAAAATATTTTACAGAAACATTTATGTGATCTAGCTTCGCAATAACAGTAATTAGATTTTAAAAATCAATAACTTTACATTAAATCAGAAGGCGGCTACTTTGGTCGTGTTTCTACAATTGCTTTTTTATTATGCCGCACAACGCACTGCAGCCTTGGAGAGTTTATTTTACATGCTTGTAACTTAAAATGAAGCTTTTCATGTACTCTTGAATACGTGTTGCATTGCAATTTTTTTTAGCGTGTGGATCATGTTTCATAGTTAAAGTTTGTTCTGGATTGGATTATCAAGTGCATACGAAAAGATTTCCTTCGACGTTTAACAAATCATAGACAAATCCATTCTAACGCTCTTACATCTGCAATAATCAATATATATCGACACGCTTTCCGTTTTCCGCAAACTAACATGCTGTTTGATTTTTTGCACAACAAATAGATCATATTCATTTTTGCATGATAATTAGCCAATTAATGAGATTTTGCACAAAATGCCATCAGTTTTCTCCATTTAAAATTTGCGGAAAATTGTTTTTCACCATTGTCTGTAGTGAAAAATATGCCAGATTTTACAATAAACTTTGGTTTGTCTTAACAATCCGATAAAAGTCTGTTTTAGTAGCTGCACGTCAATATATTACGACGTGCTTTAGAGAACATGAAAACGGTGATTATCAAGGAAGCCTGCAAGTCACACCGGGATCGTATATTCATTTTCATTAAATGCGTCTTTTGCAGAATATGTTGCTGATTCCAGCCTATAATGTCTCGTTGAAGATACGATCCCTGTGGGCTGTCAAAATAAACATTTGTAAAAAAGAAGGGCAAATTTGCAGGTCTTTTTTTCTATATAGCATGGTACTAATAATGAAATAATGAAACCTAATAATGAAATGAGACCCAGCAATATTTTTATACGAAACGGCACAAAACACCGAGTATGTGACGTAAAAATTTGGTTTACATATTGATATTTGGAATTCGAAGAAAAAATGTAAAAAATATCGGATGGCTGCGTTTACAAGGTTCATCACATTTCATGACACCAACTAATAAAAAAATTTCCATGTATTTATTTATAAGACATGGTTGAAGTGTTCAGAATAATATGGCAAGAAAATAGAACAGCGGGAAATAAACTCAACCAATTTCCAAGAAGACAACAATATTTCATTGTCCTCGACTTAGTTCTTACAGTTGATGGAAGTATATAAGGAGCTTACATCCCAGATGAATTCTCCACAGTTGCTTAAGACAACAAATGATTTAAATCGAAACCATTTGATTTGAAATAAGGAAATCAGTACTCATTTTTTATTTGGCTGGATGCAAAAAATATCAAGCCTTCAAAATTGGTTTTTGGACTGCTCCACAGTTAATCTGTTGCATGTTTTCACAAAATCGTTCGAAAAGTCGTGTTTGCATTCCACTTTGCCCTATCTGCTTACGCACAATTACACGTTAAAAAATATCAGCTTTAATATAACAAATAATTTCCTCCAAAATCTGTATTTTGAAACCCAGTTCCACATAAAATACACTCATTTAAGGAACACAACTGATAAATATATATATACCTTCTTTCGTAAAAAATAGTGGTAAAAAGCTCAGCACTTTCTTTCATAAGTAATATTATTCCCGTGTTTTCCTATGAATTCTACCTTAATTGGATTTTTTTAAATTGTGTTTTAACATTTGCATTTATAATTGTAAGTTGACAAACACTTGTACAGCAGTAAGAATAACTAGGAGTGGATAAGGGTGTGCCGAGGCAACTGCTGAGTTTTTACACCGCAGATTACTGGCGATGAGTATACAATATGATTTCTACTTCGATGTTTTAGGTATACTTTGTATATTGAGAATAGTAGTTGCTAGAAAAATAATATTATATACAAATTCATTTAAATCTAAAGCATGTGTACCGCTCTAGTTTCATCTACCGTGGTTGTTATTTTAGTTAATAGTTGCATTATGAAAACTTCACTGCTAGCATCTTCTGGCTCTTCCTGCATGCCTGTGAAACAAACCAAAAATTCATTTTGCATTCCTGCACTCTTAAGCCCTCCCACCTAAAAACTAATCAGAGCACAACATAATACCTTGGGTTCCCGTGAAAACGACACATTTCTCAGCTCTCCAAACAGACAGAGCAGAGCATCAACAATGGAGCTGTTTGTTAAGCCCGTGTGGCTGGTCTTGGGAATGATTACCCATTCTGAATGACACTGAAACTATTTCAAGTTTTAAACAGAGTAAATAAATATCTTCCCTGAGCATAACTCATAAGAATCTTTTATTATACAGTCCATTTTTTACAAGCCCTGGAACCCTTCATTTCCCACTCATATGCGAACCTTTTTTCGGTCCCTGGCATAAGTTTTGACAGCACTTAAACCTGCTTTCCGACACAGAGTGCAATAACATCGTTTGTACTAGTACCGAACTTTCCACCATCCTTCATTATCATCGTCAGGAAGGGACTGACACTGACGCAATGAGAAATCCATGTACGACTTTAAGCCAGCAACGACTTCCTTTCGAGTTGGTCCATCCAACAGCACCAGAGTTTTGAGGGAGGATGTATGCTCCAGGAACTCAAGGTTGACAACAATGGTCCAATGAGCTTCAGCTCTTCAAGATGAGGTAGATCCACGCCGTAAGGAAAGCATTGGGAAGTAGGGTTCAGCATAAAACGACGAACGGGTCGGTAGACTAGGAGCCTCTTGAGAGTCGAAGAATAGCTCCAGTATGGCTCTCAACCCATCCACGTTTTGCGTAGGGCCAACCTCAAAGGAGAGGGCAAGTCAGGGGAAAACTTAGGTGGCCGAGGATTCATGATTTCAGGTCGAACAAGTCAGGCCCTTTCCGTGTTGAGTTAATAGATGCAGCTCCTGCAGATGCGACAAGGTGTCCGGATCTCCGTGTTCTCGGGCGACTTTTATTGACTGAAAGATTCTGAGCAGTTCGTCGTGGGTACGATGACGGTGAACTTGTATATACGGCAGGACATTGTCCAGTATAAACGACTGCGAAGGAATACAGAAAAATAAACAGGTCTAAATTATTATGTGAAGTGTCAGATACTCAATTATTTTGAACAATTCTTGATTTTCTAATTTCATGATAATCTGTACTTAAACCCATGGTTTTCATATCCTGAGTATCGCCACTACCAGAATGATGCTTTTAAGTTTCATCCGGCCACCAGTTTTACGCAGGATTCTGACGTCACTAATTTCCTGCTAGAGCTTCCGACGTTTGGCACTGACGATGGTGGAAAAATTCCCTTCCGAAATCAAACGGTGCGACTGTTCCGATGCAGATACGAATATTACCTGAACGATGTGAACAACGAGGAGGAAAATCTTTTGATCATTCTCAGAGAACATGGACACCGCATTCGTAAACTGCTTTTGGAGCCTCACAACAGACTCCCGGAAAGATTGAAGAATCTTCCACTATTACTTTCGGGTTTGACTAATCTCAGAACCCTGATACTCCACTCTACGTGGCTTCCGCTTGAGAACGAAAAAATCCTGCGTGGAGAGGATTTTCCAAAAGAGCTCAAGCACCTTCGTGAGCTGCTGTTCAAATGTGGTTTTCAAGGTGGCTCAGATGGAGACCCTGATGAAACTTTGTATGGAAAATTTTCAGTCAACTATAGACAGCAAATCAAAAGTATTACATTCAGTAGCGATTTGGATCTTGATAGCAGTAAGAAAAACGTGCTGGACTGCTACCAAAACCTGGAGGACCTAAATATTGCGTATCTGGACATAGATTCTTGGAATCTAAAGCAACCCTCTGTAAACACATGGCCAAAACTTCGGCGTTTAGCACTAGGTTTGGGCAGAGACGAAGGATCCGTTCAATTTAGAAACGTTTTGAGACTTGTTCGCTGTTTCTCGGAAAGCTTGGAACTACTCAATTTGCAATTTGATCGATCAGAGAAGAAGGTTGACTGACCAAATTCAAACAACGATCCTACAATATTCCCAAAACTGGAGGAGCTTATTCTTCCACTCTCCGCAATGTACAATGAACGCCAACGTCAACCTATCAACATATCAATTGAGAGACGTCATAACTTTGGATTTCCTGCTCTGAAGTCTGTAGTTTTTGAGGATATGGAAAATGAGCTTGGTTACCGAGGATATCTTCGTAACGCCAACCCCATTGACATATGTGAGACTTTGTGGCCCGTTGTTCCATCCTCTGTGGAAACCATTTCTATTCGAAATAGCTGGAGGTTTGACAGGCGGATCGATCGAGAAGTTGCTCATTTCTACAAGTGCTCCAGAAATCCCACCAACTAAGTGCTTGTGTTAGCTGTTATCACTTTGAATTGATTTAGCAACTAGTATGATTTTTTTGGAATTTGTGTTCAGAAATGGTCAATTAATGGTAAATGGTTTCATATTCAATTTTGTTCAAGTATTAGAGGTGTATTATCAACTAGATGCAATTAAATAAATATTAAACAAAATTGTGTTTAAACATGTAAAGATTTAGTAGGAGTAACAGTTTATGACTTTACAAAATATATGCAATGTGGAGTAATTCGCAGATTAGAAAGTATTTAAGAGAGACGAAACTTCATCGCTACATATTTGATATTAATTTATCACTAACTTAAATCAGGGTGACATTTGCATCAACCGCCTTTCTCAATCTTTTAACAAGAAAAGTTTTACCAACGAGCCACAATATATCCGCAATTAAGCAAATCTACAGTTCATTAAATACAATAAATAGTACGTTCTCAAGACTCAAGCAGTTTCTTTGAGCCCGGCGTAAGCCCATCCAAACCCAATTAATTTCAAAATAATTATTAAGTAGTGTAGTTATACAGACGCAGCTTCTTATTTATTTCTATCAAGTTTTATAATATTACTACAAACAGAACGTATATAAACTGCCATGTTTAATTTACGAATATTTTGTTACTGAGAATAATAGTCAACAATTATTGTCATATAATTACATCAAAATCTATAAAATAGTACTACCATTATATTCTCATCTTATCAAAACCGCAGTCTTATCATCATTCATTCATCATTGCGGAACTGGAAGCGAGCAACTGACGAACCTTCGGTGTTGCCTGTAGGAATAAAACAAAAGTTCATATGCGATAATATTTAGCTTATCCGCTCTTAAAATAATGAATCTGAGAGAAAGCTCGAAATAACAAAGTACCGTGGGATTTCGTCGAAACGAGACACTCCGCAAGCTTTCCGCAACGAGAAGACCATCAACAATGGAGCCGTTTGTCAACCGTCCTTTCTTCGAGTCATTGCTGGAATGGTCACCCATGCGAAGTGACATTAAATCTGGGAAATTTTCAAAGAAAACGCATATTAACATCTACTACAACAAAAATTGGTTCTGTTTGGAAAATTTATACTTAACTACACTTCAAATCAGTAATATTAGGTTGAGAGTATTTCGCCATTCTCCATCCCCAGAATCCTTCCTCTTCCGTCAAAGGGTTCAATGTCCAAATGCCGAAGCTGAGTCCAATTTTTGCAGGCTGCTTTGAACCCTTCATTGTCCAGTCCAATACGAGCTTTTTTAACCCAGGCATGAGTTTCCCAACGCTTCAACTTGAGCACGCCACACAGCTCATGTCCAACAATAAACTCCTCCATCTGGGGAAGCGTTCTTTAGGAATCCATTGCAAAATTTGTATTTGAAATTATTTTCTTTGTGACTCCATACAAATTTTGTCAGAGAGAGCAGAGAAAAGTCGACGTAGGAATGCAGCACCTGGGTTCCATTGGGTTTGACCATCCAAAAGCACCAGAGTTTTGAGGGATGGAGTGTCTTCAAAAAGTCGAGATTCCCACAAATTGGACCAATAAGCCTGAGTTCTTCCAGATTAGGAAGAGCGACGCCATACGGGAAGTCTTGGATGAAGGTTCTGCATAGGGACCACGATAAACCAGCAGTTTCTTGAGTGTTAAGGAGTAGAGCTCCAAAATCCTTCTAAATCCGACTTCATCTTGTCCATACCCAATATCAACGGAAAGGGAGGAAAGGGGAAAAGCAAGTTCGCTGAGAAGGTCCTTAATGTCCAGTCGAAAGAGGTCTACTGCTCTCCACTGAAAGTTGAGGAGGTCGAGCTGCTGTAGATTGGACAAGTGTTTGACCTCCGTTAACTCGAACAATTCGGAGAGACTCAAAGATTCGTAGCTGCTCATCATTTGGATTGTCATCATACCACATCCGCACCACCCGCATACGAAATCCATAACGCTGACGGGGAAGCATTTGGAGCTTGAGTGTCTGATTACGAATAAAAACCAACCCAAAACCGGGGGTCAGAAACGCAAATCCATTTTTTTGATGAAGCAAACATCGAGGATAATGTTCTGATGAGGGACAATTGATCAACGGATTGATGATGCCCTAATGTTAGATAAGGACTTAAATGATAATATTTGGACTTACCTGTATATTAGGAAATCGAAGGAAAAAGTAAACCCACGAAATTCCAAAGTTACCTCGGAAAGTGATCTCAAAATGAGTTAAATTTGTCCGAACCTCAGAAGGTTTTGGTAGGAGTCTCTCGTTCCACGCCGGAACGTTGACTCCCATCATCTCATCTCGGGTGTAGGATAAGGTAGCTCCCCAACTAATTGGACCGCTGCATTGATCTAACGACAGAAATTGTATCTTTGGGGTCATCTCAATCAAAATTCTCAGAAACAGCTTTCGTGGTCCTAGATCTGCTTCAGTGACCTTCAAGTGGGTGAGTGAAGGACCAACTTTGCTCCAAAATGGGAGAAGAGCCTCCTCACTGAAAATGTTTGCCTGTGTGGTGGACTGCTCAGTTTGTATTTTTGGAACGCATACTTTCCAAGGAAGTTGATGAGGTCTCCAGGCAAACTCAGCATTTCCAAATAAGGCTTGTAAATCATGCAAGTATTGTCAATCCGACGTGGTCCATCCCTCACGTGAAGCCAAGCCTCCTGACGCCAACGACCAAGGGAAGTCTTCAACCACAACTTTGAAACTAGTCTGAAGTTCTTGAAATCCCGGCAGTTGAATGGGATTACTTCAAACAGATGACCAAGGATCTGAAATAAAAGACCAGCTCAGTATAAAACATTCATCTCTGAACTCGATAAAACTAAATTTATTCATTTATCAAACATTCGAACTCACCACTTCATTGAGCATTGGATTTTTACTATCATCTTCCACATAGTTATCCGCGGGCGATAACTGATTGGAACGAGATTCCGACTGGACGTCCTTTTTAGGTCTCCGAACCCGCTTTCATCTTGAAGAAATCAAGAAACCTGTCTCTCTCTCTATCTTTCTTTGAGTAACAAAGGTAACAGCGATGATAACCTAAGTTGTTTGATTTGAAACTGGAATTAAAACACTTAAAAGTTGAGTGCCGTTTCCTGTCCGACTTCTGAGCAAAAGCAAAACAAAAACTACACGAGCGATAGTCAAGAAGGAATGGAATATGGAATTCTTGTCAAAAACAAAACACGAACTGAGTGTATATGAAAACGGAATTTTACCAAGAATAACATTGACCGAGATCGAGACAACTATAATTCAAGATCAGTTTCTCCTCTTCTTCCCGCAATCCATAAATTCGGTATACTTAACCCCAAAAAGAGATTGAGATGCGCCTAAATAAATGAACGCTCTATGACAAAATATGCGGATGAGTGGGATTTTGTTGATTCCTGTTTTGTTTACATTTTGTGCTTGACAGGTTCAGACTGTTCAGAGCTCCTAGCGTAATTTTTTTTGAAGTCGAGAATTAATTCTTTTTTGGACAATTAGTTCAATTTAGCAGTGGAGGTTGTTCAGTGGACCTTTCTTAATGGCAGGAATAGTTCCACTTCCACCTGGAGCCGCTATGGCTGGTGGAGAAGGAAACGAATATCATCCGTTACTGAATCCTGTAGTGCGTACAAATGATAACTCATTTTGATAACTAATTTTAAATAGCGTGGGAATTATTGTGAAATGTTTGTGATTTTTATTTGTAAAGGTTCTCGAACGGCTTGTTTGAGTTAACTCCTTTCGAGCTTCAAGATTTCAGAAACTTCCGGTTGGTTTCACGAGCTTGGAACAACTTGTCGCTCTCCAAGTGGCGACAGAATGCGTGGCTCTGTCTTCACGACAAGGAGGGAAATGAGGATGGTGATAGTGATTCTGATTGGATGGATTTAGAAGAATCTGACGATGAGGAGGATGTGCTTCCAGGGATTTCACGCCAGGAATACTTGCAGCTTCTCGAAACTGATGAGTACACCTGGTTCAGCATCCATTTCGGAAGTACTTCCTAAAAAACTGGAAAATTGATCTCCAGTCAGTGAATCAGGATGGAGCAAGAGCAAATTCGATTTTGGAATCGTGTCGGACCTGTAATGACACACCTGACCTTCCAAAAGTCAAGTTTTGCAGGAGTTGCAGACCTCCGCACCGTGATTTTTGAGGCGACACCCAATCTCCAGTGTTTGACTTGATTGATAACGTTTACACACCAAGAGACTTGCCAGGAGACTGGATCCAAAACTGCCCCAGCATGCTTTGATACCATCCGAGCAAGTTCAGAACAATCTGACGGAGTTTAGCATAGGTCTTTTTGATATCCGTCAGGAGTTTGGGGTGGTGGTTAATTATTTGCCAATAACGTGGATAGAACTCTTGATTCACTTTCCAAACATTAGGGTTGTTGCAGTTCATAATAATAATTTAAAAGTTACTGAATTCAAACTAATGATGTCATGTTCTTACAGAAACTTGGAAAGCTTACTATCGGCAACCAATCTGATTTACGCGAGTTTTTTAACAGCGTCGGAGTCTTGCGAGAAAAACATGGTCCACGTTATTTAGCCAACCTTGAGGATATAAACTTGAGGTCAGTTTACCATTGTATGAATTAATTTCGAAACAGTAATTCTTAACTACCTGTATTTAGGCACTTTAGGCCGTAGACTCGTCCCTACATAAATCGGGGTTTCCACTCAAAAGACTGGCCATATCAATAAACCAGGGGGGAAAAGGGGGAACTTAAGCCTTTCGAGTTTTTGGAAGTTGAGCGGTCGTTTTGTGAGGATATAGGGCCGTTTCGAAACTTTCCATTTGAACTCAAGTTCTTGAGTCTTAAACAGCTTTGCCTCTGGGAATCCATTGCCCCAAACCTCACGTTTTTGAAAGACTGTCCAAACTTGGAGAAGTTATTCTACAACCATTTAGACAGGATGGAATGGACGCTGATTTGACTCTGGGTTACGTGATGTAAATTTTCCTAAATTGGAGAAGCTCTGGATTACGATGATACTTGTAGCACCGCTGAGCAAATCAGGAGGCTTGGTAACTCATGCCGAATCTCAAGGATTTGAGCATTGGATTGGATGATGGGAGTTTCAGAGCTTTGTGCGAGGTTTGGAAAGAGCTGGAGAAACTCACAATGCTTTCATGTCGAGTTACGAAGAAGCGTTTCTCGGAAAGGATGAGCAAAGTGGGAGAAGTACGGCACCCCAAATCTAACTGATTTGACGAACTTGAAGGGAATTTTTATTGTCTTTTGCCAGAGATCAACAGGGGTTTACAGATGCTATGATTTTGGATGGAATTCTGGCTCTTCCTAATCTTGAGAATGTACACGGACTACACCTGCCACCTCAGGTAAATGTTTCATATATATCCAATCTTTGTGAGAAATTTTATGATCTTTACACATTTTTAACCAGTTTTATCTGTGGTTTGCTTAGGTATCAATTCATGTTCGAAGACAGCTGGAGATGAAGTTTCAAAAGTAACATTTTTCCCAAGTAAGAATAAATACGATTGGATAAGCGTGGTAACTGCTGAGTTTCTACGCCACAGATTATCGACGATGATTAACTTTATTACCATTAAATATGATATCTAATTCGATATTTTAAGTACATTTTGTATATTGAGAATATTGGTTGGTAGAAAAATAATATTTTATACAAATTCATTTCAATCCAATGCTTCATCTGCCGTGGTTGTAATTTTAGTTGATAGTTTCATTGTGAAACTCTCAGCTAGCATCTTCTGCACCTTCTTGCATGCCTGTGAAACAAACCAAAACGAATTTTACATTCCTGCACTCTTCAGCCTCCCACCTGAAAACTAATCCGAGCATAATATAAAGAATACCGTGGGAAAAAAGGACACATTTTCAAGCTCTCTGCAACCAGAAGACCGCCAACAATGGAGTTGTTTGTCAACCCTCCTTTGTGTTGGTCCCGAGAATGAGAACCCCATTCTGAGTGACATTAAATCTATTTCAAGTTTTTAAACACAGTAAATAAATATAATCTTTGAGGCAGAATAATAAGATTCTCCAATTGAATAGTTGTGTCCACTTACACTTCAAATCCGTCACGTTAGCTTGAGCGTACTTCCGTCCTCCCTCTCTCCCCAACATCCCTTCCTCATCGCATCAAAAGGCTGAATGTCCAAGTGCCGAAGCTCAGTCCAGTTCTTACAGACCACCTGGAACCCTTCATTTCCCAATCCTATGCGAACCTTTTTTAGTCTAGGCATCAGTTCTGACAACATTTCAATCTGCTTTCCGTCGCAGAGCTCATCGCCAACAATAAACTCCTCCATCTGGCTCAGCGCACCAGGCTTTTCATTTGCTCACTTGCAAAATTTGTGCTAGCAATAATATCATTTGTACCTGCACCAAGTATACATTTTCCTTGATTATCAGGATGCGTCGGACACTGGCGTAATGAGAAATCCATGTACGATTTGAAGCCATCCACAACTTCCTTTCGAGTTGGTCCATCCAACAGCAACCAGAGTTTTGAGGGAGGATGTATGCTCCAGGAACTCAAGGTTGACAACAATCGTCCACTGAGCTTCAGCTCTTCAAGATGAGGTAGATCCACGCCGTAAGGAAAGCATTGGAGGTAGGGTTCAGCATAATACGACGAACGGGGTCGGTAGACTAGGAGCCTCTTGAGAGTCGTAGAGACAGCTCCAGCAAGTCTCTGAACCCAGCCACATTTTGCATGGAGTCAACCTCAAAGGCAAGGGTGGTCATGGGAAAATTTAGTTCGGCCGAGAAGGTTCAAAATTTCAGGTCGGAACACAACCAAGCCATTTCTGTCCTGAATTGATGAGCCCGGCGAGCTGATTCAGATTGACAGGGTGGCCGGATCTCCGTGTTCTCGAGCGACTTTTAATTGAATGAAAAATCCTGAAAAGCTCGTCGTGGTTCACGGTGGTACGATCGTTATCGTCGTTGTACGAGTGATACGGTCCTGGGACATTGCCAAGTTTAACCGACTGAAATGGAAAACAAAATTGAGAAAAATATAGCCTAACATTTCAATGTTAAATACTCTATTACTTCGAACAGTTTTTCATTTTCAAACTTGATGTTTGGAAATCGGAGAAATAAAATATCCAGGAAAGTTCAAAGTGCCCACAACCACTGATTCGGATTTCCAAATGATTCAGATTTCTTTGTACTCTGAAGGCAAGGGTTTACCTTTTCGTTCCAAACAGGAACGCTGAGTTCCTGGATCCCGTACTGGGTTATCAGATTTCGCACACTCCCAACAAAGGTGTCTCGTTCCAAATGACAAAAACTTAAGTTTTGGAGTCATCTCAAAATAACCTTGCTGATGACTTCAACAGGGTTTAAACTTGTGTGGAACACCTTCAAGTGGGTGAGTGAGCTCCCAATTTTGCTCCAAAATGAGAGGAGAGCATCCTCCTTCAAGAAGTTTCCACTGGTTCCAAATATTGCTCAATTTCAGTTTTCGAAAAGCATAAATTTCCAAAAGCTGGTGGGGGGTCACCGGGTAAACCCAGCAGTTTCAAATATTGTTTAGTAAAAAGGAAGTTGCAAGATTTGCGTGAATTCTCCACATGCAGGCCAGGCCTCCTGACGCCAGCGGCCGAGCGATGACTCGGCCACAAACTTTGAAACAAGCCAAAATTCTTGAAATCCTGGATGTCGAATGGGATCACTTTTAAAAAGTTCCCGTAGTATCTGAATGAAAAAACCAAATACAATTTAAACACGTGCAATCTAACATTGGTAGAATGAGAGTATGTTTCATTATTATTTAATGTTCAACGCTCACCCACACAGTTAGTCATAGATTCATCGAATCATCTGCGATACCCATTTTCTTCTTGTGGTGGGTGGAAGTGGTAATGGATTGTTAGATTTTGGCAGGAGACTTTCTTTTTACTTTTCCGAAACTGATCCATGATGAACAAAACTGGAAATTTGTGTGGCTACTTTCCTATGCTTCCGGCACCTATGTCGTTTCCGATTGTTTGAAATAGGTGGCGATGATAATTCTTGTCTCTTGTATTTTAGTTTGGTCAAATTAATTATATTTACCAGAATTAGCATCGCCACCTATTTCAAACAATCGGAAACGGACATAGGTGCCAGGAAAGCATAGGAAGTAGTCACATAAGTTTCCAGTTTTCTTCATAATGGATCAGTTTCGGAAAACGAAAAAGAAAGTCCTGCCAAAAGCTAACAATCCATTACCACTTCCACCACCACAAGAAGAAAATGGTATCGCAGATGATTCTATGAATCCTATGACTAACTGTGTGGTGAGCGTTGAACATTAAATAATGAAATGAACATACTCTCATCTACAATGTTAGATTGCACGTGTTTAAATTGTATTTGGTTTTTCCATTCAGATACTACGGGAGCTTTTCAAAGTGATCCCATTCGACATCCAGGATTTCAAGAATTTTAGGCTTGTTTCAAAGTTGTGGCTCGAGTCATCGCTCGGCCGCTGGCGTCAGGAGGCCTGGCTGCATGTGGGAGAAATTCCACGCAAATCTTGCAGCACTTTCTTTTCTACAAACAATATTTGAAACTGCTGGGTTTACCCGGTGACCCCCACCAGCTTTTTGGAAATTATGCTTTTCGAAAACTGAAATTGAGCCAATATTAATGGAACCAGTGGAAACTTCTTGAAGGAGGATGCTCTCCTCTCATTTTGGAGCAAAATTGGGAGCTCACTCACCACTTGAAGGTGTTCCACACAAGTTTAAACCCTGTTGAAGTCATCAGCAAGGTTATCTTTGAGATGACTCCAAAACTTAAGTTTTTGTCATTGGAACGAGACACCTTTGTTGGGAGTGTGCGAAATCTGACAACCCAGTACGGGATCCAGGAACTCAGCGTTCCTGTTTGGAACGAAAAAGTCAAACCCTTGTCTTCTGAGGTACAAAGAAATCTGAATCATTTGGAAATCCGAATCAGTGGTTGTGGGCACTTTGAACTTTCCTGGATATATTTATTTCTCCGATTTCCAAACATCAAGGTGAAAATGGAAAACTGTTCGAAGTAATAGAGTATTTAACATTGAAATGTAGACTTATTTTTCTCAATTTTGTTTTCCATTTCAGTCGGTTAAACTTGGCAATGTCCCAGGACCGTATCACTCGTACAACGACGATAACGATCGTACCACCGTGAACCACGACGAGCTTTTCAGATTTTTCATTCAATAAAAGTCGCTCGAGAACACGGAGATCCGGCACCCTGTCAAATCTGAATCAGCTCGGGCTCATCAATTCAGACAGAAATGGCTTGGTGTGTTCCGACCTGAAATTTTGAACCTTCTCGGCGAACTAAATTTTCCCATGACCACCCTTGCCTTTGAGGTTGACTCCATGCAAAATGTGGCTGGGTTCAGAGACTTACTGGAGCTATTCTCTACGACTCTCAAGAGCTCCTAGTCTACCGACCCCGTTCCTCGTTTTATGCGAACCCTACCTCCAATGCTTTCCTACGGCGTGGATCTACCTCATCTTGAAGAGCTGAAGCTCAGTGGACCGATTGTTGTCAACCTTGAGTTCCTGGAGCATACATCCTCCCTCAAAACTCTGGTGCTGTTGGATGGACCAAACTCGAAAGGAAGTTGTGGATGGCTTCAAATCGTACATGGATTTCTCATTACGCCAGTGTCCCGACGCATCCTGATAATCAAGGAAAATGTATACTTGGGTGCAGGTACAAATGATATTATTGCTAGCACAAATTTTGCAAGTGAGCAAATGAAAAGCCTGGTGCTGAGCCAGATGGAGGAGTTTATTGTTGGCGATGAGCTCTGCCGACGGAAAGCAGATTGAAATGTTGTCAGAAACTGATGCCTAGACTAAAAAAGGTTCGCATAGGATTGGGAAATGAAGGGTTCCAGGTGGTCTGTAAGAAGTGGACTGAGCTTCGCACTGGACATCCCTTTTGATGTGAGAGGAAGGGATGTTGGGGAGAGAGGGAATGGACGGAAGTTGCTCAAGCAAACGTTGACGGATTTGAAGTGTAAGTGAACAGAACTGTACAATTGGAGAATCTTATTATTCTGCTCAAAGATTATATTTTTTATTTACTGTGTTTAAAAACTTGAAATAGATTTAATGTCACTCAGAATGGGTCTCATTCTCGTGACCAACACAAAGGAGGTTGAACAAACAACTCCATTGTTTGACGGTCTGCTGGTTGCAGAGAGCTTGAAAAATGTGTCCTTTTCACAGGAACCACGGTATTCTTTATATTATGCTCTGATTAGTTTTCCAGGTGGAGGCTGAAGAGTGCAGGAATGTAAAATTCGTTTTGGTTTGTTTCACAGGCATGCAAGAAGGTGCAGAAGATGCTAGCTGAAGTTTCACAATGAAACTATCAACTAAAATTACAACCACGGCAGATGAAGCATGTGTTGGATTGAAATGAATTTGTATAAAATATTATTTTCTACCAACAATATTCTCAATATACAAAATGTACTTAAAATATCGAATTAGATATCATATTTAATGGTAATAAAGATTATCTTCGCCGAATCTGTGGTGTAGAAACTCAGCAGTTACCACGCTATCCAAATCGTATTTCTTACTTGGGAAAAATGTTACTTTCGGAAACTTCATCTCCAGCTGTCTTCGAACATGAATTGATACCTAAGCGAACCACAGATAAAATAGTTGAAAATGTGTAAAGAATCATAAAATTTCTCACAAGATTGGATATATATGAAACATTTACCTGAGGTGGCAGGTGTAGCTCCGTGTACATTCTCAAGATTGGGAAGAGCCAGAATTCCATCCAAAATCATAGCATCTGGTAAACCCCTGTTGATCTCTGGCAAAGACAATAAAAATCCCTTCAAGTTCGTCAAATCAGTTAGATTTTGGTGCCGGTACTTCTTCCCCACTTTGCTCATCCTTTCCGAAAACGCTTCTTCTGTAACTCGACATGAAAGCATTGTGAGTTCTCCAGCTCTTTCCAAACCTCGCACAAAGCTCTGAAACTCCCATCATCCAATCCAATGCTCAAATCCTTGAGATTCGGCATGAGTTTACCAAGCCTCCTGATTTGCTCAGCGGTGCTACAAGTATCATCGGTAATCCAGAGCTTCTCCAATTTAGGAAAATTTACATCACGTAAACCCAGAGTCAAATCAGCTCCATTCCATCCTGTCTAAATGGTTGTAGAAAACTTCTCAAGTTTGGACAGTCTTTCAAAAAACGTGAGGTTTGGGGCAATGGATCCCAGAGGCAAAAGCTGTTTAAAAA